>PVIU01004945.1:0-116684 GCA_004026605.1 Ondatra zibethicus | reverse complement strand
AGGCTTTTCTGACTGTCCAAGTCCTGGGCCTGACTACCCATAGAGTGTAGAACCAGCTGTGTACTGCCGTGACAGCTGCAGTTGGGTAGGTCACCTGTGCATCTCCTTCTCCTGAGGCTCAGTGGACAGATGTCTGGGTCATTAGCCTATTGTTCTGATGGGCTTATAAGACTTCACAGGAAGGTCAAGGCACCAAGGAAAGAAGCAGAGGAGGCAGCTACTCCAGATTCCTCCTTCATTTCATGGGTCCAGCCTAGGAAATCCTCTTCTGCAGGTAAATAGTAACAGATGCTGCTAATGTGAGCAGCTCTCCCAACCCAAGATCAGACCATTGCTCCTAACGAAGCTTAACTCATGGACATGGCAATGATCATGCACTGTGTGTTCTATTACAAGGAAACTGAGACAGGACACAGTGCCTGAATCAGGGTCACACAGTCCCTGAGTGGTAGATCCAAAGCACAAGATATGTCTATAGTCACAGCTCGAAATTCTTCCCCCCTAAAAGCTTTATAAATTATGAAGTAAAGAATGTCTGGTTGAGCTCTCTAGACTACTGCTATTTGGTATCTTCCCTTGTTTCTCCATAGAGTCTGTGACACAGCCCTTCGTGCAAATCACTGATACCACAGTTGCAGGACGTAGATTTGTGACCTTCACCTGCATTTCACCCGACACTGATACCTCTATCCGTTGGATCTTCAATAACCACAGCCTGTATAATGTGGAGAGAATGACTCTGTCCCCAACAAACTGTGGCCTCAGAATAGATCCTGTCAGGAGTGAGGATGCTGGAGAGTATCAGTGTGAGGTATCCAACCAAGTCAGTTCAAAAACCAGTCTCCCAGTCTCCTGGCCATGATAGGTGAGTGACCTCTCTTCATCCTACACTATAATGCTGGCATTTCTTTATCAATGGAATGAAAATGGGGAAGACTTATGAGGTGAAAATGATCAGTTCCTACTCAGGTACCTCCAGCATGGTGACTCACACATGTGTACAAGGGAAGGCCAGGATATAAAGCAAGGTTGTCTTAAAAGGAGAATAAAGACATCAATATGGGAAACAAAAATTCAATAATAGGAGCTTAGATTGTGGTTCAAATATATAGGGATGCCTCAGAATTCATGGGAAAAAATCAGGATCTCCCAAACTTTTGGATGGTCTGAATCTGCTGTGAAGATGATGTATTCTTTTTCATAGAGAAAAACAACCTCTCATATGCTCACATACTTTCACTATTTACCTAATTCGCCCAGACCTAATGCTGCACACCAGTCATCCATGTGAAATGAGGAAGAGTGACAGGAGGAGGGTCTACCTGGACGTAGCTGGTTTCTGAGTAGCTTTGATTCACAGTTTGAATGCAGATGTAAAGTCCTATATGAAGAGCAGATCTTACTCTCTTCACCCTGAGGGTGGCATTCACAGTGGGACCTTGCACATGAATGTTTTTCCTGTTCCACCACTACCCCAGTACATCTTACAGAAAGGACAGATTATAGGTTGAAAATTTTGTGGCTGGATAGGTTTCCTAGTCACACTACTAGAAGTCTTCTGTGGTTATAGAAGATGGCTGGTTAATAGTATCTATCCCTCACTACTAGGAGATTTTACTGTGGTCACTCTTGTAGATTCCACGGAGTTTCCACTGTAGTAGGTCTCCACATTGCTTACCAAATGCCCCAGCATCCCCGTCATTACTCCGAGTACTCTCTCCTTCCATCCCAGCTTCCTCCACATTTCCTACTATTCCCATTCCCCACCTACCTCATTCACAAAATTTATCCTATTTCTTCTTCCCAGGGAGACACATAGGTCCTACTTGAGTCTTCCTTGTTACTTAGCTTCTCTATGCATAGGACAAAACTGGACATTTAATTCTTTGTGTGCAATATTAGTTTACAGAAGTGAGCTCAGATGGGTGTGTTTGTTCACCAGTTCCAGAAACTTCTGTTGAATCTTTAAGATTTTCAAAAAATAAGTTTATGTCACCTGAAAATCTATTTTATAGCCAATTAATTTGTCACATTTTATTCATTTCTGTTTTCTAATTGCTCTGTCTAGGATGTCTAAGAGAATACTGAAGAAAAGTGGCCACTGCAGTGTCCTTGTGTCGATCTTGGTCTTAGAGGGAAAGCTGTCGGTGTCCCCACTGAGTACTTAGATGGCAGTGGTTTCTCACATGTCCCCCTACCACAGCCTGTCTTCTACCCCTGGTTTGTTTGTTTTCATCATTAAAAATTATTCACTCTTGTCAAACTTACTTATTGATTCAGTCTTAAGAGTTATAAATGCAATCAGTTTTGTGTTTCTTCATGCTTCCACCTCTATAGGTTCTGGGTCACTAGGTATTTGCAGGTTTCATGTAAGTCATTCTACAGTTCTCCATCACTTTTGAGTACTTATGGTTGCAGGGGATGCCTGGCCATGGAGAATAGCTTCAGGTGTGTGGAGTTAGGCAAAGAAGTGGGTCTTGGAGGGACAGAGTTCAGAAGTTGGCAGTGGAGGTAGTGTAGTCTGGAGACAGGTCTCTCAGGGGCTTACATATTGGTGGGGGCTGCACCAGAACAGTGGAGTTCCACCAGTGTTGGGGGGCAGGGCCCAGATACCTTGCTGGTGCTGGGATCGGAGGGGAAGGATATGGGATGTACCCTGAGGTTTATGTTCTGGACTTTGGCACAGTTCCATTGGAATGACAGTGACCCACCTCCTTTCCAACTGGTGTGGTTTGTGCCTGTACCTGTGCCTATGTAGTCAGCTGGGGTTGAGGTAGAGGTCTTGCTGTGAAGGAGGATGTTCAGGTGTATAGGTTTGGGTGGCAGAGTGGATTTTGGTGGGACAGATTCCACTGTGTGGTGGGGGTGTTGGTGCAGTTGGAGTCAGGACTCTCATTCACTTGCAGGCTGATGGTGACTGCACCTCAGCCATGGAGCTACACCAGGGTTAGTGATGAACTTCGTAATGGCCTTGTCCTTGGGCATATACTGGGCACAGTTTGTGTACCAAATTGGCAGCACAGGACTAAGGCTCTATGGGCACTAGTGTTATTTCTTCATTTTTTTGTCCTCTTGGAACCAAGAGGTGAAAGATCTCCATTAAACAATTTTAAATGCCATATTATATTCAGAAGTTCTCTAACAAGTTAGACTATGATTATTTATTAACTCTCTGAGCTAAATAAACCTTGCTTGTTTTTAGTTATTTTTAGGCTTAACTTTGAAAACATATACAGGAGGATAAATAAAGTTTAATTTTGTAATTTACATAACACGACTACAAGTTAATTTGATTATTTATGAGTCAACTTACCATTAACTTTTATGTCTTAATTTTCTTTAAAAATTTATAATAATTTAGTAACTTGTAATTAATTGAACTTAGTTATTTGTTTTACAAGCTGAATGTAGTTTTTCCTCTCCCCTCTTCTTTCATCCTCTCCTCTACCTCCCCTCTTCCCTCCTCGTTTTCTGTTCCAAAAAGGACAGGCCTCCCATGGGTTTCAACAAAGCATGGTATATAAAATTGGAATAGTACTAAGGACCTCACCTTGTATTCAGGCTGGGAAAGTCAATACTGTATGAGGAATAAGTTCCCAAAGTCAGCCAAAGAGTTAGGAATGACCCTTGCTCCCATTGTTCAGAGTCCTGCAAGTAGACCAAGCCACACAACTGTCGAATCTATGCAGAGGACCTAGATCAGTCCCATGCAGGCTCCCTGGTTGTCAGTTCAGTCTCTGTGAGCTGCTATGAGCCCAGGTTAGTTGATTCTGTGGATTTTCTTGTAATGTCCTTGACTTCTTTAGCTCATAAAACCTTTCTACCAACTCTTCACCAGGATTCCCCTAGTTCAGCCTAGATGGTGAAGTCAGGGGTTGACTGGAACTACAAAGAAAACAGAAAAAAGCTTAGAATCAAGATGTAGCATCCATGGAGAAAAAGTTCAGAGGTAGCATAATCTCAACCTCAGTTTTCATTAGTGTGTACCATGCTTGATTGATGGCAGTGAGGGGCAGCCATGGAGATACCCCAGGAGAGAGTTCCATACAGTGGAAGTAACATACTCAGGAGCATTGAGTAAATGGAGGTCATGCTGTTGACTTCCACCATGTAGGATAGAAACACCCACACCTGTATCATTAGGCTGAGTGATGAATCCACCTGCTTAGGATGAAGGTTGCTGTCTTTCCACCAAACACAATGATCTTTGTGATGACGTTTTTTTTTTTTCCCTTTCAGCCTCCATTTCTGCTTGTTGCAACACTCTCTGTTCTGGCCAATTCATAATAGACAGTGCCATGGAATGATGCTAAAGGGAAAAGTGTGTAAGGGACAGAGAATGGCCATGTATACCATCCTGACAACAGTCAGCACTACCGTGGGAAGTGATCCTGCCTGATAGAAAGCTGAACTCAGAGAAAGGAAGGCCGCAAGGCTTGTGGTAGTTCTAGAACAAAAGCTGTTCTACATAGATGGAGGGCATAGCAGGCAGCAGACTCTATGGAGGTCCACTGTGTATTTCTCTCCAAAAGGAGTAGCCCCTGGTTTTGGCTACTGATCACAAGTGAGAACACTTTCCTGTTAGTGTGTGGGTGAAGGGAGATCACAAACTTCTTGGAATCTCCTAAAGTGTTAGGATAGGAAAGATTCCTCAAGTTCTTCTTTTATCTCCATCTAGGTGCTATGACCCTCATTCTCCCATACACACAGGATGGAATAAACCTGCTCCTGTACAAACACACTCATACCCACCCACAGGCACATACTCACTCTCCACACATGCATAAATTAATGTAAGCTGGAGATGTAGCTGGTGTCAGTAGCTCCAAATAGGAGAATTTCATAAACACTTGAATATCAAGGGCCTGGTATGTTCATTCTTCCATCCACCCACATGTTTCTGAGCCTGGCCAGGCATCAGGTCTTCCAAAAAGAACAAGATAGTTTTTCCTAACAATACTACAGCTCTAGTGGACTGGAAGAAGACTGGGACCTAAAAGACTTCACAGGAAGGTCAGGACTCCCAAGGGGAGGGACAAAGTAGACAGTTCTCCAGGCAACATTTTGTTCTCGGGGGTCTACTCAAGGGAATTTTCTTCTGTGGGCAAAGAGTGACAGATGCTGCTTTTATGAGAAGCTCCTCCATCACAAATCAGGCCATTGTCCATATCTAACATTACCTCATAGACACAGCAATAATCATGCACCATGTGTCCTCTTTGAGGGAAACTGAGGCACAGAAACCTCAGTGTCTGAATACAGATCTTACAGACTCTGAGTTACAGATCCAAAGTACGAGATATACCCACAGTCACAGCTTTAATTTACCTACCCTTGAGGCTTTAAGTGTGAACTATACAGGGGCTGGCTGAGCTCTCTGGAAGGCCACTATTATTTGGTCTCCTCCTTTGTTTCCTTGAAGAGCTAGTGACATAGACCTTAATGTGAGTTACTGATACCACAGTCACAGTACAGAGCCCTGTAGTCTTTTTTATTTAAATTTATCTTTTAAAAACCTGTATTTTCTCATTTTACACACCAAATCCATTTCCTAGTTCCTCCCTTCTTCCTGCTCCCTCCACCTTCTCCCCATCCCACCTCCCTATCCACTCCTCAGAGAGGGTAAGGCTTCCCATGGGAAATCAACAAACTCTAGCACTTCGCTTTGAGGCAAGACCAAGACCATACCCACTATATCTAAGCTGAGCAAGGTATTCCCCCCCCCCAGAGAATGGGTTCCAAAAATCCAGAACAAGGAATAGGGATAAATACTAGTCTCACTGCCTGTAGCCCCACAGTCTTCCTCAGTCATACAACTATCACCTATATTCAGAGGGCCTAGTTTGGTCCTATATTTGTTCTCTCACAGTCAGGCTGGAGTTGGAAAGCTTCCATTAGTTCAGGTAAGCTGTTTCAGTGGGTATCCCCATCATAGTCTTTACCTTTGATAGTATTTTCGTTCCTCCACTTTTCAACTGAAATTTGGGAGCTCAGCCCAGTGCTCCTCTGTGGATCTATGCCTCTGCTTCCATAAGTTGCTGTATGAAGGTTCTATGGTGATGTTTAAGATAGTCATCAGACTACAGGGCATGGTTAGTTCAGGTATCCTCTTCACTGTTGCTTAGGGACTGAGCTGGGTCATCCTTGGGAATTACTTTGCCTGCATAAAATACCTGATTGGTCTAATAAAGAGCTGAATGGCCAATAGCTAGGCAGGAGGAGTAATAGTTGGGGCTGGCAGGCATAGAATATAAAGAGGAGGAGAAATCCAGAGGAAATAGAGGAGTGAGATGAGGAGAAGGAGAGGAGTACATCAGCAGACATCCAGCCAGTTACCCAGCCAGTCATGGAGTAAGAAGGAAAGAAAGACATACAGAATTAAGAAAGGTAAAAAGCCAAGAGGCAATAGGCAGTTAAGGAGAAATGAAATAATTTAAGTTAGAAAAGTTGACTAGAAACAAGCCAAGCTAAGGCTGAGTATTCATAAGTAAGAATAAGTCTCCGTGTATTTATTTGGGACAGGCCACTGAAGAATAAATAAAACAACTACACACATGAACCAAATGACAACTAGCTGCATGGTCCATGTGTATGAGAGAAGGGGCATTAACATCTGTGATAGCTATTCTTGGTTGTCAACTTTACTAAATCTGGAATGAACTATAATCTGGAAATGGAGGGCACACTTGTGATCTGGACCTTGCAGGAAAAAGACAACAATGCCTTTGATCTAGATCTTGAGACTGGAAGGCACACTTTTAATCTGGGACACACCATTCTGATTGGAGCCTATATAAGGACAATGGAAGAAAGAAGAGTTCATTCTTTGCCTGATTGCCTTTGCCTCATCAGCATACCCATTTCTCTGTTGGGATTTCAGCATATACAGAAAACTAACTGAGACACCCAGCCTTGTGGGACTGAGCAACTACTAGATTCTTGGATTTTCCATTCACAAGTAGCCTTTGTTGGAGCATCCTGTATTTTATTTCAATAAATTCACATATATACTACAGGAACAGCTCTGGCTCTTTTTTGATGCTGGGACCCACTTCTGGTATGGATGCTTATGTGCCCATCTGAGGTCAGGAGGGAAGTATCTGAGATAATGCTCCTGGCTCAGCACTCCCTACCTGACAGCTGGATCAGGTCTGCTAGGAGTTCACAGGCAGGAGAGCATGACAGATTCCTGCTGCCATACACAGAGATATTTCCAGAATTTGCAGTGCATTGAATGGCAGATTTAGCTTTTACCCAGATAAAAAAGATTTATATGCTGCACAGTGCTACCCAGAGTTGAGGTGGTAAGGATGGCTCCCACCCAGCAGTCCCAGAACCAGTGGTGAACAGACCTCTGCCATATTGGACTTGGCAGAGCCAAAAGCAAAGCAACCTTATTACTAGCCACTCTGCTTAGCATTTTAAGAGGAAGTCCTGCTTAGAAAAGAATTTCAGGTCTGCAATAGAACAGATTCATACATAAAAGACCTCTAAATGAGACACAATGTGTTTAAAAAAGTGTATGTAGGCTTGGGAGAGAGAAGAAAAATTATAGAGAGTTTATAAAAAAGAAGGAAATGGATTTAGAAAAAATAAAACAAAGTCTTTAAAGAGACACAGTAGACTTGTAGAAAAAGTAATGGAGTAAGAAAAATAAGTCATGTAAATATGAAATATACAGTGCTGATATGAACATAGTTGAGCACATGTCCTTGTGGTATGATTGAATATGATTGAACATCCTTTGAGTATATACCCAAAAGTGTTATTGCTGGGTCTTCAGGAAGGTTGTTTCCTAATTTTCTGAGAAATTGCCATACTGATATCTAAAGGGACTGTACCAATTTTCACTCCTACCAGCAATGCAGGAGTGTACCCTTTACCCCACATTCTCTTCAGCGTAAGTTGTCATCAGTATTTTTGATCTTGGCCATTTTTACAGGTGTAAGATGGAATCTCAGAGTTGTTTTGACTTGCATTTCTCTGATGGCTAAAGATATCCAGCATTTCCTTAAGTGTCTTTCAGTCATTTTAGATTCCTCTGTTGAGAGTTCTCTGTTTAGGTTTGTACTCCATTTTTTTATCGGATTATTTGTTATTTTGATAACCAATTTCTTGATTTCTTTGTATATTTTGGAGATAAGTCCTCTGTCTGACATGGGGTTGATGAAGATCTTTTCATCCAGAACCTGGAAACAACCTAAATGCCCAAAGAATGGATAAGGAAAATGAGGCACATTTACACAATGGAGTATTACACTGCCTGAAAGAAATAACAACATCTTTAAATTTATAGGAAAATGGGATGGAGCTAGAAAACATCATTTTGAGTGAGGTAACCTAGACCCAGAAAGATAAATATCATGTCTACTCACTCATAAGTGGTGTTTAGACATAAAGCAAAGAAAACCAGCTTATAAACTACAATCCCAGAGAACTTAGACAACAATGAGGACCCTAAGAGAGACATACATGGATCTAATCTTCATGGCAAGTAGAAAAAGACAAGAACTCCTGAGTAAATTGGGAGCATGGGGACCATGTGAGAGGGTTAAAGGGGAGGGGAGAAGCAGGGAGGGGAGCAGAGAAAAATGTATAGCTCAATAAAATCAATTTTTAAAAAGATGGAATATACACAGAGAGCCTGGATTATGTATACTATTGTGTTTTCTTTGAAGTTTTTTACTGTGAAGGAGCTAAGTACAGAGAGACATTTTATTGTATGGGCTACTTAGCTAAACAAAGATATACATTTTAAAGATATCTTGACTTCAAACTATAAAGTATATGTTAAACAAATAGAAAAGGGTAGAAAATTCCCCTAGAAATAAATTACATAATGCTTTATTGACCTTGAACTTTCTTAATGCTAATGAGAAAGGAACAACAGCAGCAGAGAAACACTAGATAATAGAAAAGTCTTCTGAATTAAATCAGCTAGTATAGTTCAAGAATTTGTTGACCTCACAATGGAAACCAGGAGATGTGCTACATTGGGGAAGGGGATTTACTCTTGTTTCCACAGGAGAAGAAAAACTATGGATACCATCAAAATTAATAAAGATTAGGTTTGAAAAAGAGAAACCTCTTGAGAAAGAGAAATGACAGCTCATCTACAGAGGTGACAACCATACAGATGGTAAGGAAAGTATATAGGGTTGGTGCAGGGTTCTGTTCTTGTCTTTGCAGGAAAATACTCATCTTCAAAAATTCAAGAGATCCTGGATATTTAGATGCTGACAGATGGGAAAATAACTATCCACAAAGGATCATCGAGAAAAAGGAATACAATTTATGAGGTCAGGTGACTGATATACATACATTTAAACATATATATAAACTGGTTTTGGTGTTGGACAGTTGCTCTGTCCTTCTCTACATCCAAGCATGTTGATAAAAGAAATATTCAGAGTTTCTGTCTTGTTGCAGGGGGTTGCTTATATGTCCCGGCTGCCCAGAATCAAAATAACCATACAGAAACTGTATTATTTAAAACACTGCTTGGCCCATTAGCTCTAACATCTCATTGGCTAACTTTTACATTAATTTAACCCATTTCTAGTAATCTTTGTATCACCATGAGGTTGCAGCCCACCAGCAAAGTTTCAGCATGTCTCTGGTGGTGGATCCATGGCATCGCTCTGACTGTGCTTTCTTCCTCCCAGAATTCAGTTCCATGTTTCCCACCTACTTAAGTTCTGCCCTATCAACAGGCCAGGGCAGTTTCTTTATTCATTAACCAATGCCCATGCACAGAAGGACCTCCCACACCACTATCTCATGTCAAGAGCCATCTGATATGGGACAGAAAGAAAAAAGAATTTAGAAAAAAATTTTACTTTTCTTTGTATCTATTTTTGTCTCTATCATACCTTTCATTGAATGTATATGTCTGTATATGTCTATATAAATAATGTTTAAGTTTTCCACAATGAACAATGAATTTTCCTGCTGTAATCTTTGTAGTTTCTAGGAAGAAGATGGGGCCCTACAACAACAACAACTCCACCTGGTTGATATGATGTCATGATGCTGATAGTGCTACTATAAGACCTGTTTTGGGTACCAGCTGCAGAAGATGGTTCCAACTTGGTTAGCGGAAATGGAGCGTTTTTTAAAACAATATTCTGGCCAGAACTCCAAATAAAAACCTCCAAAAAACCCTATTGAATACTCAGAGACTATTTGCATTATACCAGACAATAATCTTGGAACTTAACCATCATTTTACTTTCACAGATCCCATAGAAAGAACAATGACTCCATGACAGCTGGAAGTAATTCTAGAAGACGACATACCCTCTCCCAACAAAGTTTGTCCTCAGGGTTAGGGACATCGTTTAGGGGTTGATTATAGTTGTTATAGGGTTGGGGGTTGGGGAGAAAATTATGTAAGCTCAGGGATCTCTTTGGAAAAAAGAGGAAATTGGATGGGATAACAGATTAGTGTGAGCTTACTTACACTAAGAATAATAGTAATGGAGTGAATTCTTGTGAGCTACTATTTATAGGCAATTTATATTGGTGTAGATTCTTGTATACTGATACAGATTTAGGATATATTTATCATATTGCAATATACATTCCTACCTCTGATCAATATACTGATACATTGTTACATTTTGATGTCATTGTCCTCATTTGTTGCACAGTTGTTTATTGCATAATATTCTAATATGAAGTCTTAGTCTTTAAGTTATATAAGTACTAAGGACTATAGATCAATAGTCATCTATGTTTGTCATGCTTATAGTTAGATTACTCAGGTTCTTTAGTTACATAGAGATTGTATTCTGCATAGATAGGTAATCTTCAACCACTTCAAAGAGTTGTAGAATATGGCATTTAAATAACTTAGGGTTCTGTTGAAGTGAGACACAATTGCTCCTGGTGGCACTGATCTATTCCCAAGAGAATGTTGAGCACCAAAGACACTTTACTTGGAGTTTGTTTCCTCTTGGCAAAAGTGGCCTTTGGGCAAGGAACTGCCCATGCCTCAACCACTGACAAGGTACATGGTATCTGGAAATGGATAAGCAGAACACAAGGGAAAAGACTGTCAAATCTTACCAAGACAGAGTAAGATGGTTTTGAAAAATTTCTTGCCTCTAAAAATGGTCTGTCAGTTATGTTAGGCCTTAGCCAAATTTGGTTGCTTCAAAGTTGCAAATGAGACTTTGGGTGTTTGCCCAAGTAGCCAATTGTATCTGTCATTTGTTGCACATTTTGGAAGTTGCTTGATTGCACTTCCTGCTTGCTCAAGTAATATTATGTCCCTTCTTGGGTCTTTGATGGGGTTGAAGACTAGATGGGTGTAGTTACTTTCCTCTCATGACTTGGCCAAGTTATTTATTATACAAGATTTAAACTCATTAAGATAGGATAACTATTGAATATATTTGTTCTTATTGTATATAATTTTGTATTAAGCTTATAAATCTCTTATTTAAACAAAACAGGGAGGTGCTGTAGGAAATTTTACAGACAGTAGCCTTTAAGTTACCCGCCTACATGGACGTGGCTTTTTATACTATTTATGCCAATGTAATGCATGTGTTCGCTCTCTTTTCCAGCTGTGGGATTTGGTTGCTGTTCTCCGTTCCAGCAGAGGATTCTGATTTTTGAATCTACTGGTAAATAAATAACCATCTATTTTTCTCAATTCTGAGCTAGCGTGGGATTTTTTTAAGAGTCCTTCTTCAATATTTACATATATTCAATATTAATAATTGAAGAAGAAGTCATGAAGTTGAGAGGTAGTTGAAGGCATGGGAGGAGAAAGTAGGAAAGGTTAGTAGAAATAGTGTAAATACAATAATCACACATATAATTCTTGAAGAATACTTTTAAAATTTTTAAAAGAGTGAAAATAAGATAGAGCTTTGTGAGTGAGAAAATAAGAAATAGATGCCTTGATAGTGATCATGGAGGGAAGCAGGAGGAGCCTCTTGTGAAAGCACACTCCATTTCTGGGCAACATCACTTGGCAGTCTTCTCAAGATCCGGAAACAAAGGAAAGGGCTGAACTTTTACAACCTTATAGGGGCAGCAGGAAGTTTCACACCATGTGATTTGCTCAGTGCATTCCACATGACATTGCAGAGCCAGGTGATGTAAACTGAGGGCAGTCAAGTCACAGCCCAGACTAATCCTATGAGCTGCAGGACATGTGGGCTGATTAAAGGTGTGAAAATCTGGCTTAAAGGTGCAGATCTGTGTCCTGACACAAAGGTAAGGATAACTCAGAGAATGGCTGGAATTTCCTGAGATGAAAGATTGAGAGGTGACTCAGGGTTTTTGCTTGTGTTGGTGCAGGTGGGGCACTGGGAGACAGATGCTCATCAGCAGAAAGTTCTCAGTGAACAGGACATGGGAAGGGGAGAGGAAAAGCCTACTCCAAGTTATCACCATTGGCCATTATATCCCTAAGACTGATGTTCCCAATTATGACAGGGTGACTGTCCAATGAAAACAAGAATGGGGTAGGCCATCAAGATGGTTTAGAGGATAAAGGTACTTGCTGTCAAGGCTGTGTTGCTGAGTCCCACATGTGGAAGGAGAGAGCCAACTCCCTCATGCCCTTTAACCTCCATATACATACAATATAATTTTCCATCCACTGATGCATGCATGTGTAAACACACATAGGTGTTTGTTCTCTCTTACATATACATAAGATGCATACATAATGTATATTTAAAAATCAAACTTTCAGTATTAGCCTATTTTGTTATCTACCAACACAAGACTCCCTCAAAAGTCTATTCTCTAGTATATTCATTCATTCACAAGTGTCTGAGCCTTTGCAGTATCTTGACCTTCCTACAAAAAAGGCTAAATTCCATTCCCTCAAAGTCCTGGTTGCCATGAACTGTAAGGGAGACTTGCATCCAGAAGGTGAAGTCAGGGGTGGACTGGAATCCAGTCAAACAGATATGGAGACTGAAGGATGAACACAACTGCTAAGGACACAGGGTCCAGCATTCTACCATATACAAAGGGCCCAATATTTCTCTTTCTTCCCGTTTAGCCTCACTTTTAAGTAGTATTTTAAAAGAATGTTTAAAGATTTATTCATATTTATGGGTGTTTTGTTGGCATGTCTCTGAGAGCCACACACATGCAGTGCCTGTAGAGCTCAGAAGAAAGTGATGGATAGTTTAGAATTGTTACAGGCAGTGATGAGCTGCCATGTGGGTGCTGGGAATTAAACCCAAGTCCTCTGAAAGATCAGTCAGTGCCCTTAACCACTAAGCCTTCTCTCCAGTTGCTAGCCTCAGTTTCAACCATTTAGTAGCCTTCTTGTATTATACAATTCACTATGGAATCACTGTGGTACAATGCAGCAAGAGGAAAATGTTCTATTTGTGTAGTTGGGAGTTTCTGTCCCGCCTGGTTCCATAGCCATTTAGTCCCAAATAAAGACATAAGAGGCTTATATTAATTATAAACTGTTTGGCCTACTGATCAGAATTATTAATATCTCTTATGACTTAAATTCACCCATAATTCTTGTCTATGTTTAGCTATATGGCTTAGTACTTTTTCCCAGTAACACATTTTCATCTTGCTTCCTCTGTGTCTGGCTTGTGACTGTGCCTCTGCTTATTCTCTTCCCAGGATTTTCCTAGTCTATACTTCATGCCTGGCTACTGGCCAATCAGTGTTTTATTAAAATAATATAGGTGACAAATCTTTACAGTGTACAAGAGCATTATCCTGAAGCATAAATGTTCTTAATATACCAAAGAATAAATAAGTCTTTTATTGCTACAAAATGGTAACTGTTGTTGACAGCCATGAACTGGCGCAGTTTGTAATAACCACCAGTTAAAGCATGCTGTGACAAGTACACAGTGGCAGGGTGACAAAGCATACCAGTGGATCTCTGCTGTTTGGGAATGCTATCCAGATGGACACAGGATTTTCTTTTTTACCCTTCAAATCTGAAATACTGAGGCTGAAACTGAAGAAGCACATGTGTATCACTATGTACGCAGTTGGTGATTCTTTGTGTCCTCTGGGGAGTAGGGGTTGTTGTGTCAACTTTGCACGCAAGGAATGCCAGTTCTCTACCATGCCGACTACCTGTCAGTATTTTCTACCCTTATTGGCATTTGAGCATTTGGTGCAAGACACATTCAGTGTGGACAAACTGCAATTGCAGAATCTTTGGTGTGAATTTAGCCTGCTGAGAGCAGGATGTATGAGGGAGAAACACAAGTCCAGATCTGTGGGTCTCAACAGACACCTAAGCCCAAGAAAACCCTTAGAGTGCAGGGAAGGTCTAGCTATGGAATATTTTAGAGGGGGGGAGCCACCTGAAATTCTGGCTCCAGATCATTGTGCCAGAATCCTGACTCCAGGTGATCTGGGGAATGTGGACAGGTTTGGAATCTGACCTGTTAGACTGAACAGGGAATAATGATTTATCAGCTCTCTGAATCTCCTAGATCATGGAACCAGCCAGTGTTACCATGAGAGCCATAGTTAGGCTAGCTTACCAGGGCAAGCCCTTCTGAGTCTCCGCATGGTGAACACAGCTACACAGATGCCCAGGCTCTTAGTCAATTGTTATGATGGGCTATGAGGCTTTGCAGAACAGTTAGCATCCCCAAAGGGAGGACTAGAGGACACAGGTGCTTCTGATGATTGCATGTCCTCAGGGATTAAGTTTAGTGAACTCTCTCCTGAATGCAAGTAGTAACAGATGTCCTGTCCCAGTGTCAGGTCCTCCTTCATATTTGAAGATACCTTATTATCATGCAAATATTCACACACTATGTGTGCTATCACTGGGATCCTGAGGCATAGCAAACACAGTGGTTATGTGAGGCTCACAGGGTCTGTGTTTGGCAGACATGAAACACCAGCTATCTGTCTACAGCTATGTGTCCAGTTTCTCTATTCTGAATGCTTGCTCAGGTATGTGTGAAATGGGGAGGAACTCTTTTTCACAGATGTTAATCTTGGTCATTTGCAGCTCAAGGAGACCTTTGGCTCATATTGTGCAGGACATGAAAAGCAATGGACAGTTAGATTTGACTCTAGAACTAAGCCACCTGCCCCTGGAGAATTTCTGCTGAATTCCAGGATATCCCCAGAACACATACTAGACAGAAAACCAGGTGTTTTCTGGTGTGCCACTGTCACTCCTCCTGGAAGGAGAAGAGCAGGGCTTTCCTTTATCCCTTCAAATAGATCCTGCATCTAATATAGGGCTCTCTATGGTCAAGGTGTCATTGACTCCAAACAGCTTTAGCATCTGTCACTCATCTCACCTCATTGTGCTCTTTAGAGAAGTATTCCTTGCAGGGATTGGCCTTAGATTCTGGGTATTATTAACAATGGTCTCATATAGAGAAAGTCAATATTTCAAATCCCTATCCCAGATGTGCTAAACAGACCTGTCTTTTGCAGTCAGAGTTCCAGCAAGTTTATATGCTCTACCTTCTACCAGTCAGACCTGCCTTTGAAAACATCCATTTGAGAGAACAGGAGAGATGTCTGAGTGGTTAAGAACACTGATGCTCATCTAAAGACCCAAGTGGAGTTTACAGAACACATATGGCAGCTCATAACCTTCTATAATTCCATTGCCAAGAGGATCCAATGCCTTGTTCTGGTTTTGGTGGGCCCCAGGCATGCTTGTTGTGCATAGATATTCTTGTAGCCAAAATATCGTACACATAAAATAATTTAGAAAAGAAAATAGTCACTGGTGTTTAAGGAAATATATCTGATCAGTCCTCTCTTGTGGAAGACAGGGCAAGACTAGTAAGGAATTTGTCTGAAGCTTGCCCATGCCCAATACCTTTCACTCTTCTATATCAATGCAAGGCTCACTCTTTGCCTTTTGGGACCCCATGCCTCATGTCAGTCACCACCAAGCACCTGATAAAACTGGCTTGTGTTATGATCTAGGCTGTGTAGTTAGCTGAATTTCAGTCTTCCTCATGATGTCATGTGTGATATTTCTATACACACATCACATCCTGAGGACTGACTGTGGGTGCTTCTCAGGGAAACTCAATGAGAAATGTTATTGTCTTATATGTAGGACAGCCTAGAACAGCAAAGCCTTTGAGGACTCTGGCCCAGGCTGAGCTGTGGAGGTCAGTGACACTGGAGGGGCCCTGAACTCTGTGTTTCCCAGGAGGCAATAGGTTAATGAGGCCTAGGACAGAATTTGGGTGTCTGACTCCAGATTCTAGGTCTATACCATCAAGTTCTGCCCACACATGAAAAATACTTTCTCCCACATAGCACAGAAGATCTAATATCCCTGAGCACTCAAGTCCTCCTGCATCTGCCTGTGAGTCATCTTCTGCCTAGCTCTGTAAGGGAGTGGATTCAGAGCAAGGTTTAGACAGACCAACACTGAATGAAGGAGGTCTTGGCATGGATCATAGGTCCCATAGGGAGGGTTTTCTCCCTGTTATCTACATAGCACTGCTCCCAAAGGCCAACAACATAAAGCAGCAAATCCAAGGTGAGGAATGGTTGACTGAAGGAGTGAAACTGAGTCAGAATACAGCCTACCTGTGGAGGATAAATGATCAAAGACTTTCAGAAAGTGACAAGCTATAGATGTCCCAGTGCAACTGGACTCTCAGTTATTCAGTGTCACAAGTGACTGAGGACCCTATGAGTATGTAATCTGAAACTTAGTGAATGTCATCCAAAGTAACCCATTCAACCTGAACCTGCGTATTTTCTGCTTTTTCCTGGCTACAAGAGCCTAAATAAGAGGGTTAGAGACAGGACACCCAGTCCCTCTTGGATTGGTGACACACAAACCATTACACAGATGCCTAAGCTGCCCAGGGCATCCTGGTCTAGTTCAAGCACATGCAGTCAAGACCAGAATTGAGTTGGAATGGGATGAAGGGAGTTCTCCTACCTAGAGAGGCTCAGGGTGACAGAGACAGGGGACATCTCAGACTCAGGTTCAGTGCACACGTGAGTGTGAAGTGGGGCTGTTTGTGTGCTGTGCTCGAGATGGATCAGGGCTTGTGCCTGCTGCATGAATACTCTTCTACCAATCTGCACCCCAGCTCTGGGTGGGACCTGCTCAGCTAAGGTTATAGCTCAGTTACTATAGCTTTCTACAGACCAGTGTTTCCCCTTTCCTTTGATGACACCACATATGGCTTTTTTTCTGTTTTCTCCAGATGGTTTGGATGTTCTGATCATATCCTTCTCAGATATTCATTTCCATCCAGGGTCAAATATCAACCTCCCTGCCACGCAGCCTCTCACCCACCTCCACAGTATTCTTGGCTCATCAATCAAGAGCCCTAGTCATCTTCCCAAAAGCTTTTTATTCCCAACCTCATTACTAATAAGGAGCAGATCTTATATCTCCCTTGTCTAGAACTCTACCATTGACCTCTACGGACCACAGTGAAGAAAATTACAGGTCTTGGGAACTGCATCCCTGAAATGTCAACCCCAGGCTCTGGGGGTGAAGCCTTGGTTTTCTGGATAGATACAGATGCTAATACCAAGCCTGTATCATTGGCACAAACAATTCCCAGTCCTCTCATGAGATTCCTACTCCATCTTTTCCTCCTCTCCTTGCATCATTGATTTCTCCTGGGTGACGCTGGATTCGTCTTGGAATGTGAAGAGAGCTTTCTGCCAGTGGGAAGGACTGTACTTCAGGTCAAGTAGATTTTCTTTTCTGCCACTAACTCATGGCTTCCTGTCCTCTCCATTTGCTTTCAGGATCTCCATGACCCAGAAGGGGCATCCAGATCTTTGAACATGCTCATGTTCCTTTATCCCAAACACTCCCAGCTCTTGTCTTGTCTCAGATGATTATTGGCTTCTGTTCTGATTCCAATGGAGTCAGAAGAGGCAGATGATAGATGTGTCTGGAAAGCCTCTCCTGAGTCAGGATGAAGCTAATGATGATGATATTTCACTAATTCTTCACAGTGTCAATGATGGACCTCAGTGGTTAACTGGGGAAGTAGGAAAAGTGAAACTCAGGATAGATGCCCTAAGTTGTGCCTTGGCTCTGAAGGCCCAGCCATGTGGGGCAATGGACACCTGCACATGTGGTGACTACAACAGAGACAGACACTCCCTTGCAGAATGGTGAACTTCCTGTGGAATCTCTCTCTGGAGGAAGAGGACTTAGTGGTATGAAATAGTGTCCTAGTTAGCAATAACTGTCATTTTGACACAGCTCTAAGTCACCTGAGAAAAAAAGAGTCTCAACTGAATAACTCTTTATCATGTCTGTTTGTGGACTTCTCTGTGAGGGATTGTCATAAGTGATGCAGGAGGACCCATACCACTTTGGGCAGCACCATCCCCAGGCAGATGGTCCTTTGTTGTATAAGAAAGCTAATGTAAGCATGAGCCCAAGGGTGAGGCAGAGAATCAGCCATCAAGCAGCATGTTTTCTGCCTTGACTTCCTTCAGTGTTACACTATAATTCAAGGGAAATAAATTTTTTGGTCTCCTAAACTGATTTGCTCAAGGTGCTTTAATCATAGTGAGAGAAAGATATTTAGAACAACATATAATGAAAAACAGAGAAGGCCAAACATCACCCAAAACACCAGCAGCCACTTGGGACACAAGCACCACCTGTATCATTTGGAAGAAGGGGTGAGTGGTCTCTAAGATGAACTGCCCTAATACCTAGGCCCTAAGCCCCAGGACACAGCCCATGCCCCCTACAATCCTGTCTCAGCACCAGAAGCCAGCAAGCAGGTAAGAGTCCTACAGGCATGCTGCACCACCACCACTGCCACATATTGGACTCTGTAACTTTTAATAACTACTCCATCACCCATACCCACCAAACACATCATCCTCTCCCTGACCAACCATTCCATAAAACATCAGCAGCTCCTAGAGATACAAGCACCAACCACACTAATTGGGAGAATGTAATGGAGACTGTGTTTTATTCCCCAGCCACTCAAATCCAAATAATCAAACAGAAACTATATTAATTACAACACTAGAGACTTAACAGCCCAGCTGAAAGTTCTAGAACAAAAATAATCAAATGTACCCAGGAGGAGTAGATGGCAGGAAATAATCAAACTTAGGGCTGAAATCAATAAAACAGAGAAACATAGGGAACATTACATTGACTCAATGAAACAAAAAGTTGATTCTTAGAGAAAATTAACAAGGTAAACAAACCCTTATCCAAACTAACCAAAAGGCAGAGAGAGAGAGAGAGAGAGAGAGAGAGAACATCCAAATTAACAAAATCAGAAATGAAAAGGGGAACATAACAACAGACACTGAGGAAATTCAGAGAATCATTAGGTCAAAATTCAAAAACCTGTACTCCACAAAATTGGAAAATTCATAATTTTCTGGATATATACCACATACTAAAATTAAATCAAGACCACATAAACAACTTAAATAAACCTATAACCACTAAGAAAATAGAAACAGTCATTAAAATTCACCCAACAAAAATAATTCCAGGGCAAGATTATTTCAGTGAAGAATTCTACCAGAAATTCAAAAAGAGCTAATACTTTTGCTCCTCAAAATTTTCTACACAATAGAAACAGAAGAAACATTGCCAAACTCTTTTTATGAGACTGCAGTAACCCTAATAAGAAAACCACATAAAGATGCAAGAAAGAAAGAGAATTGCAGACTAATATCTCTTGTGAACAGTGATGTAAAAATACTTCATAAAATAGTGGCAAAGTGAAGCAAAGAAAATATTTTTTAAAAATCCACCATGACTATGCAGGATTCATCCCAGAGATGCAGGAACAGTTCAACGTATAAAATCTCTCAACGTAATTCACCATGTAAACAAACTGAAGGAAAATAAAACCACATGATCATCTCATTAGATTCTGAAAAACTTTGACAAAATCTAACACCTCTTCATGATAAATGCCAAGGATACAAGGAACATACCTAAATACAATAAAAGCAATATACAGCAAACTGACAGTGAACATCAAATTAAATGGAAAGAAACTCAAAACAATTCCACTAAAATGAGAATCAAGACAAGGTTGTCCACTCTCTCCAAATCTAATCAATATAGTACTTGAAGTTCTAGCTAGAGCAATAAGACAATAAAAGGAGATCAAGGGGATATAAATTGGAAAGGAAGACATCAAACTTTCACTTTTTGCAGATGATATGATAGTATACTTAAGTGACCCCAAAAATTATACCAGGGAACTCCTAAAGGTGATAAACACCTTCAGTAATGTGGTGGGATACAAGATTAGCTCAAAATATAAGTAGCCCCCTATATACCAATGATAAATGGGATGAGAAAAAAATCAAAGAAATATAGCCTTTTAAATACCCATAAATAACCTAAAATAATTGAGGGTAACTCTAACCAAGCAAGTGAAAGACCTGTATGTATAACAAGAACTTTAAGTCTTTGAAGAAAGAAATTTAAAAAGATATAAGAAAATGGAAGGATCTTCCCTGCTCTTTTATAGGTAGGATTAATATAGTATAAATGGTGATCTATCAAAAACAATCTACAGATTCAATGCAATTCACATCAGCACAGTTCTTCACAGAACTCAAAAGAACGATACCCAACTTCATGTGGAGAAACAAAAAAAAAAACCCAGGATAGCTAAAATAATCCTGTTCAATAAAGGAGCTTAGGAAGTATCACCATACTTGACTTCAAGCCCTATTATAGAGTTATAGTAATAAAAACAGCTTGGTATTGACATAAGAACGGACACATGGATCAATGGAATTGAATCAAAGGCCCTGACATAAATTCACACACCTATGTGTACCTTATTTTTGACAAAGAAACTAAAATTGTACAAGGGAAAAAAGAAAGCACCTCCAACAAATGGTGCTGGTATAACTGGATGTCGATTTGTAGACGTATACAAATTGACCCATGTCTATCATCATGGACAAAACTCAGGTCCAAATAGATCAAAATAAATCACCATAATCCAGTTCCACTTGATCTGATAGAAGAGAAAGTGGGAAGTATCCTTGAATACATTGGCACAGGAAACTACTTCCTGACACCAAGAACAGACCAGAAAAACAATTAATAAATGGGACATCCTGAAACCAAAATGCTTCTATAAGGCAAAGAACCTGGTCAAATAAGACAAAATGCCAACATAAAGAATGGAAAAATATTTTCTCCAACCCCATGTCTGACAGTAGGCTGATCTCCAAAATATAAAAAGAACTCAAAAAAAAAATAAAAAAAATAAAAAGAACTCATGAAACTAGACATCAAAATACTAAAGAATTCAGTTTAAAAATGGAGTAGTGATCTAAACAGAGAATTCTCAACAGAAGAATCTCAAATGACCAAAAGACATTTAGGGAATTTCTCAACATCTTAATCAGTAAAAATGACTCTGAGATACCATCTTACACCTGTCAGAATGGATATGACCATGAACACTGATGACAGCTTACGTTGGAGAGGATGTGGAATAAGGGGAACACTCTTCCATTGCTGGTGGGAGTGAAAACTTGTTCAGTTACTTGGAAATCAGTATGGCAATTTCTCAGAAAATTAGGAATCAATTTACCTCAAGACCTAGTGATACCACTCTTGGGTATATACCCAAAGGAAGCTCAATCATACAACAAAGACACTTGCTAAACTATGTTCATAGCATTATTATTCATAATAGCCAGAATGTAGAAGCAACCTAGATGCCCTTCAACTGAAGAATGGATAAAGAAAATGTGGTACGTTTAAACAATAGAGTATTACTCAGTGGTTAAAAAAAAGTGACTTAATGAAATTTTCATGCAAATGGATGGAACTAGAAAAAATCCTCCTGGGTGAGGCAACTCAGACACAGAAGGACAAACACGGTATGTACTCACTCACAAGTAGATATTAGATGTAAAGCAAAGGATAACTAGGCTATAATCCATAGCCCCAGAGAAGCTGGGTAACAAGGAGGACCCTAAGAGGGACACATGGATCACCTTGGGAATGGGAAATAGATGAGATCTCCTGGGTGAGCTGGTGGTGGGGAGGGTGTAGAGAGAAGGGTTGAGGGATGAGAACCTGAGAGATCAGAATGGTCAAGCTGGGGGAAGGTCAGAGTGGGAGAGCAATGATAGAGATGTCTTGATAGAGGGAGTTATTATGGGGCAGGGAGAAACCTAGTGCTAAGGAAACTCCCAGGAATCCACAAGGATGACCCCAGCTAAGACTCCTAGTAATAGTGGATAGGGTGACTGAACTGGCCTTCCACAATCAGATTGGTGACTACCCTAATTTTTATCATAGAACCTTCATCTAGTGACTCATGGAAGCAAATGTAGAGATCCACTGCCAAGGACTGCGATGAGGACAGGGAGTCAAGCTGAAGAGTGAGTGGAGGGGGCTAAGGCATGATAGGGGAACCCATAGAGACAGCTGACCTGAGCTTGTGGGAGCACATTGACTCCAGACCGACAGCTTACAAACCTGCATAGGATGGACCTAAGCCTGTGGGTATTGGTTATGTGGCTTGGTCTGTTTGTGGCCCCTATCTGTGGGATCAAGACCCATCCTTGGCATATGAACTTGCTTTTTGGAACCTATTCCCCATGGTTGGATATCTCACTCAGACTTGCTCCAGGGGGTGGAGCTTGGTCCTGCTTTAACTTGGTATTCTATGCTTTGTTGACTCACATGGGAGACCTTACCCTTTCTGAGCAGTGAGTGGGATGATAAAAAGGAGGTAGGGAAGGGAATGGGAAGAGATGAGGGAGGGGAAACTGGTTGGTATGTAAATTAAATTTTAAAAATTAATGAAAAGGAAAAGCAGAAGATAAATCCCTTGGAATCAATGTTCTATGACCTCAAGAGCAGACCCACCTCATCACCATGTGGGCAGAGAGAATGAGTGATTTAGTCACCAGAGATTGTGTAGTGAATCCAGTTGCAGCTCCTACACTAGTATCCTCTCCTTTGAGTCTCAAGATAAATGTCCTAAGTCTTTGAAATTTTGGGGGGCACAAGCTTTCTCTTAAGGATGCCCATGTTCTGGAAATAAACCTTATTTCAACTTTATTCCAGGGCTTCTCAGGCCAAATCTTGATCCTTGTCTAGACCTTTCCTACACTAGATGGAATTATGCATCCCAGAGAGCACAGTGAGCAGAATGACAGGCTCTGCACCCCACCTCTGCTGAGGGTTTCAGGGCAGCTCACAGTTGACTTGTTGACCATGCCTGCTGTAGCCCCAGACATGAGATTGCAGTTCTCCCTGTGATATTCCTCCCAGAGGGCAATATCAGGAACACACACCCAACAATCAGAAAATTGTTTCCCTGAGTCATGACCTTGTCTTTCAGACTGGTTTTCATCCTGTGTGTATTAACCCCAAGTTCCCTGTAAAGAGTCTGATGTGTTCATTTGTTTGTTTGTCTGAGAAAACCCCTCTGCCTGGGGAACCAGAGAGTCCCCTCATTTATGGCATATTTCATAGGGGAAGGCAGGATTACTGCAGGGAAATCACCTAGGCTAAGTACAACAGTTACCTAGGAAGATCAGAGAGGACTTGGGTGTAGGAGCCTGCTCCTACAAAGTCAGCTAGGGTTCTTGGATAGGGGATCCTCAAGGTCAAAGGAAAGTCAGATGAAAGAAACAGAAGACAAGATAGAATCAGGAGGTCTGCTGGTTATGCCGAAGCAGCAAAACAGCCCAGAGTTTATTTCAAAACTTGCTTATACAAAAGCAGCTTATATATAAAACTTACTTATATACAAAGCACAGCACAGATGGTCAGTCAGTATCTAACTACAAGACCATTCCTGTCTTTGAGTGAGCAGCCTCTTCTCCAACATGTGCCTGCTGCTTGGTAGCAGCCTTACTTTCTATCTTGATGTTCCTGGGCTTTGCCATCATTAGTAGAGTTTCTACTAAATAGTGTGTCCTTAACTCATGGGCTACATCAGGAGTCTCTAACAGCCCTCAAGGTTATTGGAAAAAGTGGAGATGGCAAGCTTGATCGCAAATGACTTCTTTAAGTCAAAAATGACTCCAGATGGAATCTGAGTCACATGTGGGCTTCCACACATGGAGCCACCGAATACAGAGCTCAACCAATACCAGATCCTGAAAGATTGCTGTACTGTCTGCTTGGGGTATCAACTTAATGCAAACTAGAGTAATCAGAGAGGAAGGAATGTCTGTTGAAGAAATGCTTCCATGAGATCCAGCTGTAGGGTAGTTTCTTAATTAGTGATCAATGAGGGAGAGTCCAGACCATGGTAGATGGTGACAGCCCTGGGATGGTGGTTCTGGGTTCTTTAAGAGAGAAGGTCCAGCAAACTAGTAAACAGCACCCCTCCATGGCCTCTGCATCATCTCCTGCCTCTGGGATCCTGCCCTGTTTGGGGTCCTGTCCTGACTTCCTTCAGTGATGAACAGCAATATGGAAGTGTAAGCCAAGTAAACCCTTTCCTCCCCAACTTGCTTTTTGGTCTCAGTGTTTCCTCACAGCAAAAGAAACCCTGACTGAGAGAGTTGCCTTGAAACCCTCCATAGGAAGAGGGAGCATAAGTCCTTTCCAAGACACACAGGTCACCTCTTTCCCAACACCAAGGACGTGAAACTCCTCACACAACGAACTGCTCCTGGGTCTCTCTTCTGGATCAGAACTTTGACTGGTGACACATGTTATAAAGAATTGATATTCATTCCTATTGATCATTCTTCTTGTCCTTTTCCAGCCATCAGAGGCATTTCTGTCACCTTCTTCTGGGGGTAAGTTACACCTTCCCAAAGCACTGAGAACACAGGGCAGGCTAGATGCTCAGTTGGGTCTCTGTGTCACATGAACACACAGGCCAGGAGGTAATTCCCTCTTGGGTGCTGACAGACTCAAGGCAAGGACACAGCAGGTGTCAGCCCTGGGAAGAGCCTTTGTTCTCTGAGGGCATGGGGATGCTTATCAGCATTGTTGCTCAATGAGTTGCTTGACAGAGACACATAAAGAGAGAAAAGTTGAGAGGGATGTGGGGCAGCATTGAGAGTGGAAGGGACACAGACCCCACCACCCAGAGTCCATTGAATTCTGGGAAGTGCTCCAGCCTGGGAGGCAGCTCATCTCAAGAGGGGGAAGGACAGCAGAACCTGGGGGCCGTGTTGGAGTTGAAGCTCTTCTCCTCAGAGGGAGGACGGCACAGTGAGAAGAGTGATGGAGGTGTGCTCTACAATTCCCTGCAAGGGTTGCATCCCTTGGCAGGGGCTCCTGCTCACAGGTAAGTGTACCCACTCTCTGACCCACTCAGAGGCAGCCTGAAGTCTCCTAAAGATGAAAGAAGCCCCAGAGGAGACTTGAGGTTTCTGTTTGCAGTTATAGAGCAGAAGGTACAGTGAAGGACAGAGGCTCAGCAGCCTGAAGCTCTCAGCAGATGGGAGATAATGAAGGGAAGAGAGAAGCCTCCAACACCCCCTGCCCTGTTCAAAGTCAGTTATATTGGCTGAAATATTCTGAAGTGTGATTCTCCAAACAGAAATCAAACAGGGGTGTGATGGCAGAGCAATTGGATGCTTAAAAGAAATCCCACACTAGCTCAGAACTTAGAGATAGATAGTTATTTATTTCGGGGGAAAACTCACATATCAGAATTCTCTGCTTGAATGGTGGATGAAAAATGAGATCCAAACAATCCGAATGAGCAAACGGAAACCAGGGGGACGAGAGAAGAGCCAGATGTGCTTCAGCATCTGGGTAAATAGTATAAGAGGTCATGCCCCAGTAGGCAGGCAATTACAAGCTGTAAACCTTCCTGCAGCACCTCCCCCTTTTGTTTAAATAAGAGAGTCCTAAGCCTAATACAAAATCATATACAATAAGAACAAATATCCTATTCTAACTAGCTTAAGTATTGTATAGTAAATAACTTGGCCAAGTCATGAGAGGAAAGTAACTGTACTTATCTAGTCTTCAACCTCATCAAAGATCCGAGAAGGGAAATAATGTTATTTGAGTGAGTAGGAAGTGCAATCAAGCAACTTCCAAAATTTGCAACAAATGACAGAGACAACTGGCTACCTGGACAATCACCCAAAACCTCATTTGCAACTTTGAGGCAACAAACTTTGACTAAGGCCTAGAATAACTAACAGACACCATTTTTCAAAGGCAAGAAATTTTTCAAAACTGTCTTACCTTGTCTTGGCAAGATTTGACAGTCCTGTTTATCCGTTTCTGGATACTATATATCTTGTCAGTGGTTGAGGCATGGGCATTTCTTTGCGCAAAGGCCAGTTTTTACCAAGAAGAAAACAAGCTCCAATTGGGGTGTCTTCTGTACTCAACATTCTCTTGGGAATAGATTGGTGCTGCAAGGAGCAATTGTGCCTCACTTCAACAGAACTCTAAGTTATTTAAATGCCATTTTCTACAACTCTTTGAAGTGGTTGAAGAATATCTATCTATGCAGAATATCTATCTAAAGAACCTGATTAGTCTAACTATAAGTGTGACAAACATAGATGACTATTGCTCTATAATTTTTAATACCTATATAACTTAAAGACTAAGACAATAAAAAACTGTGCAATAAATGAGGATAATGACCTCCAAATGTAAACAATGTATAAGCATCTTGATCACAGGTAGAAATGTACACTGCAATATGGTAAATATATATATATATATATACTACACGAATACAATATTAAATATAATTTAACTTTGTATCAGTATACAAGAATCTATACCAATGTAATTGTCTACAAATAATAACTCACAAATATTCACTCTGTTACTTACTAATATTATTACTGTGAGTAAGCTCATACCAATCTATTATCCTATCCAATTACCCCCCCTTTTTTTAATAAAAAGATCCCTGAGTCTATAAAATTCCTCCCCTAACCCTCAACCATATACCAATTATAAATAACTCCTAAATGATGTCCCTAACCTTGAGGACAAACTTTCCTGGGAGAAGGGACTTTGTCTTCTAGAATTACTTCCAGCTGTCATGGGGGCAACATTCTTTCTACAGGATCCTGTGAAAGTAAAATGATGGTTAAGTTTCAAGATTATTGTCTGGTATGATTGCAAATAGTCTCTGAGTATTTTGTGGAGGTGTGGCAAGAACGTTGTAAAAATGTGCATCGTTTCAGCTAACCAAGTTGGAACCATCTTCTGCAGCTGGTACCCAAAACAGGTCTTATAGTAGTGCTATCAGCATCACGATGTCTTATCAACCACATGGAGTTGCTGTTGTGGGGCCCCATCTTCTTCCTGGAAACTTCAAAGATTACTGCAGGAAAATTCATTGTTCATTGTGGAAAACTTGAACATTATTTATATAGACATATACAGACATATATATTCAATGAAAAGTATGATAAAGACAAAAGTAGATATAAAGAAAAGTAAAAGTTGTTTTCTAAATTCTTTTTTCTTTCTGTCTCATATCGTGGCTCCTGATATGAGACAGAAAATCTGGGCTTTTCTCTTAACAACAGGCTGGGAATTACAGAGGGACCAAGCCAGTGTCCAACTCCAAAACCAGCTCTATATATTTATAAATACCAATGCATACATACATACATATATAAATATGTATGTATATTCTCAATATTTGTGCTTATGGAACAGATTCGATTTTCTTGATGATCCTTATTGGGTAGTTATTTTTCCATCTGTCAGTATTCAACCATCCAGGGTCCCTTGAATTTTTTGAAGATGAGTGTTTTCCTGCAAAGACAAGAACAGAAACCTACCACCATCCTGTATACTTTTCTTACCTATTGTATGGTTATCATCATTCTGGATGAGCTGTCATTTCTCCTTTTCAAGAGGTTTCTCCTCTTCAAACCAAAACTTTATTAATTTTGATGGCATCCACAATTTTTCTCCTCCTGTGGAAACAAGAATAAAACTCTTTCCCCAACACATCACATATCCTGGCTTCCATTGTGAGGTCAGCCATCATTGAAATAAACCGGTTGATTTAGTTCAGCAGATTTTTCCATTATCCAATGTTTTTCTGCTGCTGTTGTCCCTTTCTCATTAGCCTTAAGAAAATTCAAGGTTAATAAAGCATTATGTAATCTATTTCTGGGGGCATTTTCTACCCCTTTCTGCTTGTTTAACATATCCTTTATAGTTTGATTTGATCTTTCTATAAATGCTCTACCTGTAGGATTGTGTGGTATAACTGTTACATGTTTAATATTATAATAAGCAAAAAAAATTTAATTTTCCTAGAGACATTAAGCTGGACCATTATCTGTCTTTATTTGTGCAGGAATACCTATGATGGCCCTAACTTCTAATAAATATGTTATTACAGAATCAGCCTTTTCTGAGCTTAAAGCAATTGCCCACTGAAAACCAGAATAAGTGTCAATGGTGTGATGTTCATATTTTAATTTTCCAAATTCTGCAAAGTAGAACACATCCATCTGCCAGATTTCATTCCTTTCAGTACCCTTTGGCTTATTCCCTGCAGGTAGTGGTGTTTGGTTATAGAAAGAACAAGTAGGGCATCTCTTTATAGTTTCTTAGCTTGTTGCCATGTAATAGAAAACTCTTTCTTTAAACCTTTGCTATTGATGTGATGTTTTTTAATGAAATTATGAGGTCTACAAAATGTTTCCAATCAATAATTGATCAATTTCTGCATTACCTTGTGCTAGAGGACCTGGCGGACCCGTATGGGATTGAATATGTGTAATGTACATAGGACAAAGCCTATTCCTGAATATATCTTTCACCTGGAAAAATAAGGAAGTCAATTCTGTATCATCTGGTATAAATTCAGCAGTTTCAATATGCAAGATTACTCTTTCTGCATATTGTGAATCAGTAACGATATTAAGAGGTTCTTTAAAATTCCTTAGCACCATGAGAATGGTATATAATTCTGCCTTCTGGACAGAATTTTAAGGGCTTTGTTCAACCTTACTTAATTCTTCTGATTTGTAACCTGCCTTCCCTGATTTATTTGCACCAGTATAAAATGTCCGGGTTCCAGTTATTGGGGTATCATGTACAATTCAGGGAAGAATCCAAGAAGTTCTCTTTATAAGATTAAGTCTATCTGTTTTGGAATAGTTGCTATTAATTTCTCCCCCAAAATTAGCACAAGTTCTTTGCCATGGATCATTGTCTTCCCATAACTTTTTTATTTCATCAGTAGTGAAAGGCATCATAATTTCTGCTGGGTTTATACTTGCTAATTGACAAAGTCTCAATTTACCTATAATAATTAATTCAGAGACTTTTCCACATAAGTTTTTAATTTTTTACTTGGTTTATGTGGTAAAAAGATCCATTCTAAAATAGTATCATCCATCTGCATTAAAATTCCTGTAGGAGAAATTCTGGAAGGCAGAATCTCTTCTCTGTATTTTTTCAGAAACAATTTGCAATCCCCATTTTGGCAAAACTTTCTTCACTTCTTCAGACATTCTGTCTAAAGTATCCATGTTTGAATCAGAAAGTAAAATGTCATCCATGTAATGATAAATTATAGACTCAGGAAATTGCTTTTGTATTATTTCTAATGGCTGACTTACAAGGTAATGGCATAAATGTAGGACTATTTAGCATCCCCTGTGGAAGGATAGTCCACTGATATCTCCTACTAGGCTGAGAATTATTATAAGTAGGCACTGTGAAGGCAAATTTTTCTCTATCCTTTTCTTGTAAAGGTATAGTGAAGAAACAATCTTTCAAATCAATAACTATAAGAGGTCATCCTTTTGGTAATAGGGAGGGCAGAGGAATTCCAGATTGTAGAGTGCCCATAAGTTGAATTGCCTTGTTGACAGCTCTTAGATCTCCATTTACCAGATTTCTTTTTTTACAACAAACACAGGAGAATTCCATGGGCTAGTTGATTCCTCAATATGGTGAGCACCTAATTGCTCCTGTACCAATTGTTCTAAAGCCTGCCATTTATCTTCAGCTAGAGGCCATTGCTTAACCCATATTGACTTCTCAGTTAACCATTTTAAAGATAGGGCTGTTGGTACCTCTAAAGGGTTGTTAGTTGCTTTATATTCTTGTACAGCATGAATGGCTGGTGACCTTTGTTCATAGTACCTTATTACATCCTTCCCAGAATTATGAGTACTTGGGATTGCAGGAATGTTAATCTGCATATTCCATTGTTATAGCAGGTCACAGCCCCATAAATTTATTGCAATATCAGCTATATATGGCTTCAGTTTTCCTCTTTGACATTCTGGCCCAATACAGTCAACCCATCTCATGCTTTGTTTAACTTGAGATATGGTTCCAATTCCTAGTAATTGAACATCTGCCTCTTGAAGAGGCCAGTTTGGATGTCATGATTCTGGAGTAATGATACTCACATCCTCTCCTGTGCCTACCAAGCCAACAATCACAATTCCATTTATACACACTCTTAGCTTTGGTCTCTGATCATTTATAGAAGTTTGCCAGAATATACGTTTCTTATTTCCTATTTGAATTTTTGACTTATCTTTTATGCTTATTCCATCATTTAGAACAGCATGGTCTTGTACAGAAGGCTCTGGATTTTTTAATTTTCCTGGTGTGACATGTCCTCCATAGTTACTGGGAACAACTGGACCACTTTTGGCTTGGGGGCCTGTGAGAGGCCCCTCAAGGAGTTTTCCAATGTTATCTGGTTGCCTTGACTGTTGTTGCTCTGCATTCATTGGTCCAATGTCGTCCTTTACCACACCTTCTACATATACACGAAAGCCGAGGTCTCCTACTTTTGCCATTCCCAAATATTATTCCTAGAAATTCCTTGCCTGCAATCCCTTTTCAGATGTCCTATTTTGCCACAATTAAAACATTTGGCAGTTTGATGTCTCCTCATTGTTTTGGAAATCGCTTCTCCTACCCAAGATTCATCATTACAGTCAAATGTCTCAACATTCATTGTATGCAGAATCCATTCATCTATAGGTGCTGATCTAAACCTTAAAGGCCTAATTATCTTTTTGCATTATAAGTTTGCATTTTCAAAAGCCAGAGATTCAAGAATTATTCATCTAGCTTCTGGCTCTGTTACTCCTATTTGTAGACCCTTAGTTAATCTTTATAAAAAGTCAGTAAAGGGTTCTCTCTGTCCCTGTCTAACCCTGGGATATGATTAATTTTTTTTCATATTCTTTTATTTTTCATTCAAAAATTTACACTTCCTCCCCTTCTCCCAGTCCCCTCCCGTGCCCCCACTACCCCTCCTCCATCCTCCTGCTTCCTTAAGAGGGGGCAAGGTACCCTGTACTGTGGGAAGCCCAAGGCCCTCCCCCCTCCATTCCGGCCTAGGAAGGTGTGCATCTATATAGACTAGGTTCCCAAAAAGCCAATACATGCAGAAGAGATAGGTCTCATTATCATTGGTTTCTCAGTCAGCCCCCATTGGCAGCCACATTCAGAGATTCCAGTTTGATCGTATTTTCATTCAGTCTTGGTCCAGCTGGATTTGGTGAGCTCCCATTATATCAGGCACACTGTCTCAGTTGATGGACCAGCCCCTCACAGTCCTGACTTCGTTGCTCATCTTCTCCCACCTTCTGCTCTTCGACTGGACCTTGGGAGCTTAGTCCATTGCTCTGATGTGAATGTGGGTCTCTGTCTCTATCTCCATCCATCAGACGAAATTTCTATGGTGATGATCAAGATATTCATCAATGTGACTATGGGACAAGGCTAGTTCAGGCACCCTCTCCTCTGCTGCACAAGTACCTAGCTGGGGACATCACCAAGGACACTTGGAATCCTCTCAAACTGGAGCCAGTCTCTTGCCAATCCTAAAATGACTCCCTTATGTAGATATCTTATTCCCTTCTCCACTATCTGCCCTTCCTCTATCTCCACCCTCCCACTCCCCCAAGCTCTCCCCAGTCCTTCCCTTTTCCCTTCTCACTCCCCTCTCCCCTTCACCCACCCCCACCCCTACCTCCACCACTATTCCCACTCCCGTACTTCCAACTTTTGCCAGGCGATCTTGTTTGCTTCCAAATTCCAGGAGGATCTATATATGTTTTTCTTTGGGTTCACCTTGCTCTTTGGCTTCTCTAGAATTGTGAGCTATAAGCTTAATGTCCTTTGTTTATGGCTAGAGTCCACTAATGAATGAAGACATACCATAATCATCTTTTTGGGTATGTGTTATCTCACTCAGAATAGTGTTTTCTATTTCCATCCATTTGCATGCAAAATTCAAGATGTCATTGTTTTTTACTGCTGAGTAGTACTCTAATGTGCATATATTCCACACTTTCTTGATCCATTCTTCCATTGAGGGGCACCTAGGTTGTTTCTAGGTTCTGGCTATTACAAATAATGCTGCTATGAACATAGTTGCACAAATGCTTTTGTAGAATGATTGGGCATCTCTTGGGTATATTCCCAAGAGTGGTATTGATGGATCCTGAGGTAGGTTGATTCCCAATTTCCTGAGAAAACACCACACTGATTTCCAAAGTGGTTGCACAAGTTTGGATTCCCACCAGCAATGGATGGGTGTTCCCCATACTCTGCATCCTCTCCAGCATAGGCTATCATTGGTGTTTTTGATTTTAGCGATTCTGACAGGTGTAAGATTGTGTCTCAAAGTTGTTTTGATTTGCATTTCCCTGATTGCTAAGGAAGTTGAACATGATCTTAAGTATCTTTTGGCCATTCAAACTTCTGTTGAGAATTCACTGTTCAAATCATTACCTCATTTTTTAATTGGGTAATTTAGAATTTTAATGTCTAGTTTCTTGAGTTCTTTGTATATTTCAGAGATCAGACCTTTGTCTGATGTGGGATTAGTTAACATTTTCTCCCATTCAGTAGGTTGCCTTTTTGTCTTAATGACTATGTCCTTTGCTTTACAAAAGCTTCTCAGTTTCAGGAGGTCCCACTTATTCATTGTTGCTCTTGTTGTCTGTGCCACTGGGGTTTTACATAGGAAGTGGTCTCCTGTGCCCATGTATTGCAGGCTACTGACCACTTTCTCTTCTATTAGGTTCAGTGTGGTCAGATTAATATTGAGGTCTTTAATCCTTTTGGACTTGAGTTTTATGCATGGTGATAGATAAGGATCTATTTTCATTCTCTTACAGGTTGACATCCAGTTATGCCAGCACCATTTGTTAAAGATGCTTTCATTCTTCCATTGTAGAATTTTAGCTTCTTTGTCAAATATGAGGTGTTCATTGTTTTATGGATTAATACTTGGGTTTTCAATTCGATTCCATTGGTCAACATCTCTGTTTTTATGCCAATACCAAGCTTTTTCATTACTGTAGCTCTGTAATAGAGTTTGAAGTTGGGTTAGTCATGCCTCTGGAAGGTCCTTTATTGGATAGGATTGTTTTGGCTATCCTGGGCTTTTTGTTTTTCCATATAAAGTTTGTTATTGTTCTCTCAACGTCTATGAAGAATTTTTTTGGGATGTTGATGGGGATAGCATTGCATCTATAGATTGTCTTTGGTAGAATTGCCATTTTACTATATTGATCCTGCCAATCAAGGCGCATGGGAGCTCCTTCCATTTTCTGGTATCCTCTTCAATTTCTTTCTTCAAGGTCTTAAAGTTCTTGGCAAATAGATCTTTTACTTCCTTGGTTAGTGTTACCCCAAGATACTTTATGCTATTTGTGGCTATCGTGAAAGGTGATGTTTCCCTGATTTCCCTTTCTTTTTTTTTATCCTTTGTGTATAGGAGGGCTACTGAATTTTTTGAGTTGATCTTGTATCCTGCCACATCACTGAAGGTAAATTTCAGCTGTAGGGGTTCTTTTGTAGAGTTTTTGGGGTCACTTATGTACACTATTATATCATCTGCAAATAACAAAAGTTTGACTTCTTCCTTTCTAATTTGAATCCCCATGATCTCCTTATTTTGTCTTATAGCTATTACTAGAACATCAAGTACTATATTAAAGAGATATGGAGAGAGTGGACAGCCTTGTCTTGTTCCTGGTTATAGTTGAATCACTTTGAATTTCTCTCCATTTTATTTGATGTTAGTTCTTGGCTTTCTGTATATTGCTTTTATTATATTTAGATATGAACCTTGTATCCCTAATCTCTCCAAGACCTTTATCATAAATGGGTGCTGAATTTCGTCAAATGCTTTTTCAGCATCTAATGAAACGATCATATGTTTTTTTCTTTCAATTTATTTATAATATGGATTACATTGATAGATTTTTGTATGTTGAACCAGCCTTGTGTCTCTGGGATGAAGCCTACTTGATCATAATGAATGATCTTTTTGATGTGTTCTTGGATTCAGTTTGCCAGTATTTTATTGAGAAATTTTGAAACGATGTTCATAAGTGAGATTGGTCTGTAATTCCCTTTCTTGGTTGTGTCTTTGTGTGTTTTTGGTATCAGGGTAACTTTAGCTTCATAAAAAGAGTTTGGCAATGACCCTTCTGTTTCTATTATGTGAAACACCTTAAGGAGTATAGGCATTAGCTCTTCTTGGAAATTCTGGTAGAATTCTGCATTAAAACCACCTGGTCCTGGGCTTTTTTTTGGTTGGGAGGTTTTTTATGACAGCTTCTATTTCCTCACGACTTGTAGGTATATTTAAATTGTTCACCTGGACTTATTTTAATTTTGATATATGATATTTATCTAAAAACCTGTCCATTTCTTTTATATTTTCCAATTTTGTGGCATACAGGCTTTTGTAGTAAGAACTAATGATTCTCTGAATTTCCTCAGTGTCTGTTGTTATGTCCCCCTTTTCATTTCTGATCTTGTTAATTTGAGTGTTCTCTTTCTACCTTTTGATTAGTTTGGATAGGGGTTTGTCAGTCTTGTTGATTTTCTTGAGGAACCAGTTCTTTGTTTCATTGATTCTTTGGATTGTTTTCTGTGTCTCTATTTTGTTGATTTCAGCCCTCAGTTTGATTATTTCCAGTCTTCTACTTCTCCTGGGTGAGTCTGCTTCTTTTTTTCTAGAGCTTTCAGGTGTCCTGTTCAGTCACTAATGTGTACTTTGTCCGTTTTTTTTATGTGGACACTAAGTGCTATGAACTTTCCTCTAACATTTCTTTCATAATGTCTCATAGGTTGAGGTATTTTGTGTCTTAATGTTCATTGAATTCAAGGAAGACTTTAATTTCTTTCTTTATTTCTTTCTTGACCCAGGAGTGGTTCAGTAGTTGACTGTTCAGTTTCCATGAGTTTGTAGGCTTTTGGGGGGTGGAATTGTTGTTAGATTCTAACTTTACTCCATGATGATCTGATAAGACACAGGTGGTTACTCCAATTTTTTTGTATCTGTGGATGTTTGCTTTTTTACCGAGTATGTGATCAATTTTTGAGAAGGTTCCATGAGATGCTGAGAAGAAGGTATATTCTTTCCTGTTTTGGGTGGAATGTTCTATAGATGTCTATTAAGTCCATTTGATTCATTACATCTGTTAGTTCTCATATTTCTCTGTCAGGTTTCTGTCTGGTTGACTTGTCCATTTGTGAGAGAGGAGTGTTGAAATCTCCTCCTATTAGTGAGTGGGGTTTGATGTGTGCTTTGAGTTCTAGTAATGTTTCTTTTACATATGTCTTTGGTTTTATATTAGGGGCATATATATTCAGGATTGAGACTTCATCCTGATGGATTATTCCTGTTATGATTATAAACTGTCCATATAAAGTGTCTCTTCTAATTATTTTAGTTTGAAGTCGATTTTGTTAGATATTAGTAGAACCACACCCACTTGTTTTTTTAGGGCTGTTTAATTGAAAAACCTTTTCCCAACCCTTTACTCTGAGATAATGTCTGACTTTGTAGTTGAGGTGTGTTTCTTGTAAACAACAGAATGTTGGATCCTGTTTTCGTATCCATTTTCTTAACCTGTGCCTTTTATAGGTGAATTGAGTCCATTTATATTAAGTGATATTAATAACCAGTGCTTGTTAACTCCAGTTAATTTTGTTGTTGTTGTTGGTAGTGTTTGTGTGTTTCCCTTCTTTGAATTGTGCTGGATGAGTTTTGTTAGATGTCTGTGCTACTGTGGGTGTTATTTGCTTCCTTGATTTGTTGTTTTCCTTCTAGTACTTTCTGTAAGGTTGGGTTTGTGGCTACGTATTATTTAAATCTGCTTTTTTCCTGGAATATTTTGTTTTCTCCATCGATGGTGAATGAAAACTTTGCTGGGTATAGTAATCTGGGCTTGCATCCATGGTCCCTTAGTGTCTGCAGCACATCTACCCAAGACCTGGCCTTCATGGTTTCCAATGAGAAGTCAGGTGTAATTCTGATAGGTTTACCTTTATATGTTACTTGCCCTTTTTCCTTTGCAGCTCTTAATATTCTTTCTTTATTCTGTATATTTTGTGTTTTGGTTATTATATGGTGATGGGATGGTTTTTTTTAATCCATTCTATTTTGGTGTCCTGTATGCTTCTTGTACCTTCATAGGAATATCATTCTTTAGGTTGGGAAAGTTTTCTTCTATAATTTTGTTGAATATGTTTTCTGGGTCTCTGACCTGTAATTCATCTCCTTCTTCTATCCCTATTATTCTTATGTTTGGTCTTTTTATGGTGTCCCAGATTTCCTGGATGTTTTTTGTTAAGAATTTGTTGGATTTGTTGTTTTCTTTACTCAATGAGTTTATTTCCTCTATGGTATCTTCAGCATCTGAGATTCTTTCTTCCATCTCTCGTATTCTGTTGGGTATAGTTGTCTCTGTAGTTTTTGTTTGTTTACCCAGATTTTCCATTTCCAGAGTTCCGTTGCTTTGTGTTTTCTTTATTACCTCTATTTCAGTCTTTAAGTCTTGAACTGTTTCCTTCACCTGTTTAATTGCATTTTCTTGGGTTTCTTTGAGGGATTTATTAATTTCTTCCAGCTTTTTGTTTGTCTTCTCCTCCATTTCTTTAAGGGAATTTTTCGCTTCTTCTTTAACGGTCTCCATCATTTTCATTAAGTAATGTTTAAAGTCGTTTTCTTCTACTTCTTTTGGAATAGGGTGTTCAAGTCTTCTTGTTGCGTGCTCACTGATTCTCGTGTTGTCATGATGCTTTTCATGTTGTTGGAGAATTCTTACATTGGTGCGTGCCCATCTCTTCCTTCAAATACAGGCAGGAGAGTCTTGGTGTCTTGATACAATCTTTGCTGTGAGTGACAGTGTACTTGGAGAATTTTCTTGGTCAGTCCTCTCTTAGGGCCTCAAGTTGCTGGAGCCAGTTGTGCTGGTGGATCCCTCTGGATCGCTGATCTCAGCACAGGAAGAAGGACTCCTGGTGGGTCAAGGACCCCGCAGAGGAAAGCATGAACTTGCGGGGGAGGGCCGGGTCTTGTGGAACAAAGAGGCCCCCTACAGCAGGGGCTGGTGGTGCCCACCCTCCCTTGTGGGTATCTTCCAGCAGGGTGCGCACACGCTCACACCTCTTGATTGTTGATCTCAGCACAGCATGTTGTGCTTCTCCAGCTCACCAATGCTCTCAGTTCATCGTCTCCCTGCAGCAGCAACTGCCTATGATTCATTTATTTTTCTTGTTCTTGAATCCTGTCCCAAGCATTCAAGGCTGCTTTGTGGCACAGCAACAAGGTTTCTTCATTGTAAAGAGCTTGGACCTGTGGGTCAGCATACGGGCCTTCACCAAGAATTTGATCTTGAGAAACCTCCATACCTTTTGCTCTTTCCTGTTGTTCTATATTTTTGGATTACTCCCTGAAATAAATTCCAAACATCAAGGAAGGTCCATCATCCAGGAGTACTGAAACTAACCGAGAAAAAAACATGGGGGTAGCTCTGACATTAGAGGTTGAAGTTTTTATCATCTCCTTAACAAATGCAGAGTGTAAACCATAAGTTACGACAGCTTGCTTAATTTCTTTTAGATCATTAATTCCTATTGGCATCCATCTACCTTCTTTGGCTCCCTTCGATACTTTAGAAGTTGATGCTTTGTCAGAGTAAATTACTGGGTAGGATACTAAAACCCTGGGTAAACTAGTTCTGATAGCCACTGGTGATGTTGCATCCTGTCCTTGTGCCTTCTTTTCTTGTTCATCAGCTCCAATAATTTACTCAATCATTTCAAATCTTTTTATCATTGTCTGTTTTAAAGCCTGAATCTCCTGACCTGTATATATTTCTAGTGATTTCACCGAGGCATCAATTTTCTGGTCCTCATTCTGCACCTGTGATTCCAAGATTTTAATGTTCCCCTTTAAAGATAACTTCTCTTCTTTGAACTTTTCTTGGATATCATGTAGATTGCCATCCTGGAGGTACATTCTCTCTGTTAACTTATCAAAACTTTGTGATAACTTTTGAATGTCAAATTCAACAGTATGAATCCTTTCAGATAACTTCCTAGTACCCCTATATATGGAGTCAATTCCATCTATCACGGTATCCATTTGTTCAGATAACCTCTGATTTTCAATTATATTAATCCTGTCAACTAGCTGTTCATTATTAGACCATAAAGATTGTATCATTCCAAAGAGTGCCATATTCTGACTTAATGATAGAATATGGAGAAGAAAACTAATACCTAGTAGCCAATAAATTGAGGTACCTCCATAGTCATATAAGCCTCATGTAATACAATCCGTTGTGGTAGCAAAGAAAGCAGTTAAAGTTCCATAAGAAATGAAATCTGCCATATTACCTGTTAGCCAGCAGATGGCACTCTTTCCGAATCACAACTAGAATCAATGCAAGGGTGACATGAACGGTCCTGTTTTAGTGTTTAAAGACTGGGAAATATGAGTTGCTCAACAAATTAAATGTAATCAAATCAATTCCATACACAGAGCAAGAAACCCAGAGTCCAGGGCAGAGAACAGAAACCCAGAAGCCACACATGCCTGGGTTGCTGGCAAACAGCACTTCTACCCACCCTCTGGCTGCCTTGCTGCAAACTCCGTTTTGACAGGGATTAAAAAAAAAAGTTTCAGGAAAAAGCAAATCTGTCCAGGTCGTGGAAGGACTAAGCCTCCAGCCGGGTGGGCATGTAGTTTAAACCCACATGGTGCCAAGTGATGGTGGAACAATCGGACGCTTAAAAGAAATCCCACACTAGCTCAGAACTGAGAGATAGATATTTATTTAGGGGGGAAACTCATAAATTAGAATTCTCTGCTTGAACAATGGATGAAAAATGAGATTCAAACAATCCGAATGAGTAATTGGAAACCACGGGGATGAGAGAAGGGTTGGATGTGCTTCAGCATCCGGGTAAAGAGGCCACGCCCCAGTAGGCGGGTAATTGCAAGCTGTAAACCTTCTTTCAGCAGGAGTGGGCCAGCGAGGTGGCTCAGTGTGGAGACATGACAACCTGAATTCAGTCCTCAGCTTCCACAGGGTAGATGGAGAGAACAGGCTCCTGTAGGTTCTTCTCTGCTGTTCACACAGATGTTGGGGTGTGCACCCGCACATGGGCACACTGAGACACTTTTCTCCATGCAGCTGCTGTGGCATTCACCCACACTTGCACACACTGAAATAGATGCCTTCACAGAGACACACATATAGTACATAAGCAAATGTAAAAAAAATCACTCTTGAGTATAATAATTGTCATTAGCTCCAAATCTGACAACTAAGTAGATAAACCCATGGAACACATTTCTCCTTTCTTTCTTTCTTTCTTTCTTTCTTTCTTTCTTTCTTTCTTTCTTTCTTTCTTCCTTCCTTCCTTCCTTCCTTCCTCTCTTCCTTCCTTTTTCCTTCCCTTCTTCTTTCCCCTCTTTACTGCTGCATGAATCTTTTCCAGGAAGTGAACCTTCCAAAGAGGTCACACTAATTCCTGTCCTCACAAAGTCCTGCTTCAAGTGGACATGATGTCTGAGCATCCAGAAAATAAAGTCAGGGGCTGACTGGAAGCACACAGGGACAGAGAAAAAATTCAGAGTGAGAACCTTCTAGAAGAGGAAATCAGAGAGGCACTGCTCCTCACACCAAATATCCTATGTGAGGAGGGATATGGGGACACTGGGGGGAAGGGTCAGCTGAACCTGAGTACAGAATTCCACAGAGAGGAAATAATAGGCTGTGAGGGAATGGAGGTCATGTTGCTCACCTCAATCAAGGAGGGGGGCACATCCCTAAGGTGAGTAGTGTCACCCTTGCTCAATATTGGTGGCTTTTCTCTGTTCCCTTCTAGTCTTCCTTTTAACCTGTTGGCACCTGCCCACCACTGCCCAAGTCACTATTGAATTAGTGCCGCCCCAAGTAGTTGAAGGAGAAAATGTTCTTCTACGTGTTCATAATCTACCAGAGAATCTTCTAGCCTTTGTCTGGCACAAAGGGGTGAGGAATATGAGCCTTGGAATCGAACTATATTCACTGGCCAAGGGTTTAAGCGTGACAGGGCCCATACACAGCGGGAGAGAGACAGTGTACAGCAACGGATCCCTGCAGATCTACAATGTCACCCAGAAGGACACAGGATTCTACACCTTTCGAACCATAAATGGACATGTAGGAGTTGTATCAGTAACAACCACGTACCTTCACGTGTACAGTAAGTGATTCTTGGTGAACTCTGGGTGCTGGGTGGGGTTCGTTCTACTGGACACACAGAGAAGTATCAAATACCTCTCCTCTACATGTGTCCTCATGTTTGTGTTTAATCATTTAATGCAGGAAACATATTGTGAAGAATAATGGCAATAAATCAGAATCCTTCATTTAATTTCATTGTGCACACATGTGGATGCATGGCAGATAACTCAGCCAAGAATATCAGCCTCTGTCCAGACTCTTGGGGCTCTCACAGGAATGTGTCCCTGAGAAATACTGCAGTGCTGGATCTGTCCCCTTCCTCCATGCATCAACAGCTGGTCCCTTTGACGCCTTACAGACATCTCTGTCACTTTCCTACTAAGAGGATATTCCATCTTTTCAGAGCATTGAGAACACATGGCATACTGGGTGCCCAGATGGGTTTCTGTGTTCCACAGGGAGTACAGAGTCTCTTTCTTAGTTCTGAGAGACTCAGGGCTAGGACACGGCAGAGGCAGCCCCAGCATAAGCTGCTGTTCTCTCAGGACACAGGGATGCTCATCAGCCTTTTTGATCACCATGTAGTCTGGAGGACTGAAACATAAAGAGAGAAGTAGAGAGGGTTATGGGGCAGCATGGAGAGTAAGGGGCAGAGCAGTGTTTTGAAAAGAGAACACACAGCCCATGGAACTCTGGGAGATGCTCCTGTTGGGAAGGAGGCTTAGCTCAGTTGAGGAAAGGACAGCTGAGCAGACATGCCACAGGCAGAGGAGAGATCAGGTCACAGAGACTAGGAATGCAGCCTTGTATCCTTCTGCAAAGGGTCACTGACTTTTCAGCGACTCTTGCTCACAGATGAGTAGACCTCGAGTTAACAGTATGAGGGGAGAGGACTTACCTACTGTCTTGAGTCTCCTAAGGGGAACAAGGACATGAGCGGAGTCTTGGAGTTTTTTGGGGTGAAGACACAGGGTGGGCCAGAGGGTCAGCAGCAGGAAACTTATTCTTGATGAATATGAAAAATTAAGGGGTTGAGGGATTGTTCTTACTCAAACTTAATAAGCATGACTACAGTATTCTGAAGACTGACGTTCTCAGCTTGCTGTCTTAAAGAAAAAAATCAAGCTGGTATTGACCAGAGATGTGACTCTGTAGGCATAAGCATTTACTTCATTGTCTGTCACACTGAGACTAATGAACACAAGTCCTTTGACCTCCACCTTGGTACTGACTCCTGCACCCACTCTCATACCCTGAGACATGCCCTTGCACACACACACACACACACACACACACACACAAATGAGCATTAAAAAATCAAGTCAAATGGAAAAATTCAACTCTGTATTCCCAAACCTACGAATTTCTTAAGTAAATCCCTGGGTATACAGGGTCCTGAAACATCACTTATTTATTCATTCTCCACAGGTGTCTGGGTTTTCCTAGGCATCATTTTTTTAAAAAATATGAGATTAATACAGGTTCTCACAAATCCCTAGTCCTAGTGGACTGAAGTAAAGAAAGCTGAGGGGTGAAGTCAGGTGTTGACTGGAACCACAAGAGGAAAGAACACACACAACAGAGAGTCAGGTGTCAAGGTCTGTAGGGAAAGAGGCCAGGGAGACATGACCCCAACACCAATCTACACTGAATGTAAGCAGGGGTCTGAGGGCAGTGAGCAGGGGCCATGTTGACACCTGATCAGAGAGTGACACACAGAAGAAATGACAAGCTCAGGGACACTGAGGACATGTAGTTTATGTACTCACTTCCACACAGTAGAACAGTAGAACTCACCCACACACCTAGTCTGAGCAATGGACACACCTGCTCAGGACACAGGGCCCTACCTTAACCAAATGCAAAGGTTCCAATAATGATGGACATCACTCTCTTCCCTTCTAGCCTCCCTTTTGAACTGTGGGCGCCCTCCCACGTCTGCCCAGCCCACTATTGAATCAGTGCCGCCCAGAGTTGCAGAAGGGTCAAGCATTCTTCTACTCGTCCACAATCTCCCAGAGAATCTTCTAGCCCTTTTCTGGTACAGAGGAATTGTTGTATTCAAGAACCTTGAGATTGCCCGACACGTAATAGCCAGAAATTCAAGTATCCTGGGTCCTGGACACAGTGGTAGAGAGACGGTATACAATAATGGATCTCTGCTGCTCCAGAATGTCACCTGGAAAGATGCTGGATTGTACACCCTACGAACTCTGAGTACAGATCTGAAAGTTGAAGTATTACATGTGCAAGTCCAGGTGGACAGTAAGTGATTCTCTGTGATCATTCAGTGCTGGGTGGGGCATAGTCACACAGGACTGTCATGCATGATTGTGCATACCTCCCCTCCAGACTGTGTCCCCTTGTTGAATATTGAGGACTCAGTGCAGGACACACATGGTGGAGACAAACTGCCATAGATCAGTCTATGTCATTTGTCTCCACCCTCAGAGAGGAAGGTGTGTGTATGTATTGTGTGTGTGTGTGTGTGTGTGTGTGTGTGTGTGTGAGAGAGAGAGAGAGAGAGAGAGAGAGAGAGAAATGGTAACACAGTTCAAGTAACATTAGACTTAGTCATGTCTTTTGGGGTTCTCATCATGAACATGGTTCAGAGAAAGACCTTGTTGGCATCAGGCAGATCTTTTTTTTAAGATTTATTTATTTATTATGCATACAGTATTCTCAGTACTCTGCCTGCATGTCCATGTCTGCCTGCAGGCCAGAAGAGGGCACCAGATCTCATTGCAGATGGTTGTGAGCCACCATGTGGTTGCTGGGAATTGAACTCAGGACCTTTGGATGAGCAGGCAGTACTCTTAACCTCTGAGCCATCTCTCTAGCCCCCAACATCAGGCAGATCTTGACATCCTCACAGCAATGTAAGCACCAGGAAGTTCTGACTTCAGATCTCTGTCCCAGACTTGGCTACAGGTGACATTGAGGAGTATTTTACCAGTTTTGGACTCTTACTTCCTCATGGACCTGACAGGGAACAATGTTTTTTTGGCCATTCATACTTCATAGCATGTGAAACCAATCAGTGCATTTTCATGAGAGTCACATTCAAGCTAGGACATGTGGTACCTTCTTCTGAGACTCAGCAGGAAAGCAGAGCTGAAGAGGGGTCCAGGCCATCAGCCAGCTGTCCTCATGGCCTTATGAGACTTCACGGGAAGGTCAGAGTTCCCAAGATGAACAGTGAACACAGGTTCACCTGAAAAGTCCTTGTCCTCTGGGGTCCAGCTCAGGGAATTCCCTCATTAGGGGAATGTTAACAGACTCTGCTGATGTGGAAAGCTTCAGCCATGACCTGAAATTCCCCTAAAAGATCACTAGGGGGCAGGATCAGGGCACACAATCCACAGTCAGACACAGGAGTGGAGAATAACTTTTCAGGCTTCCATCCCTGTCTCAACACACCTGGAGGTCCCTCCCACAAGACCACTCTAACCTACTGGCTGATTTCTGTGCCTGGGAACACTGCTATGCTAAGGTCCCTGTATAGCCTTCTTTCTTCTAGCATCTTGCTTGGGGGAAGAGGGTGACCACAGGGGAATTACCAAGCAAAGGACAGAGGTCATGAGCAGACTTGAATTGCATCTTTGCCAACAAAGGTGGCTGGAATTCAGGATTCCCTCCGAAACCTTACACAGCAGGGTGAGTCCACATCTCTCCAGGATACAGGTGATCTTCTCCACACAGAGGACATGGCTCTCCTGATACTAGTGCTTCTGGACATCGTCTTATGTCAGAAAACCCTGAATGGAGACACTAGTGATAAGAGATGAGTGTCATTCCCTTGGCATCATTCAGTTTGTCCCTTTTCAGCTTTCACAGACATCTTTGTCATCTTCTGGCTGAGCAAATCCCACCTTCCCAGAGCATTGAGAACATGGGGATGAGTGGGTGCCCAGCAGAGTTTCTGTGTCACAAAGGATGCATAGGGAGGACAGAGTCATTTTTATAGGTGCTGACAGAGCCAAGACCAAGTCACAGCAGAGGTCAATGCTAGGGTGAGCTGTTAGATGTGAGGGCACAGATATGCTTAACAGCCTGTTGTTCGTTGTGTGATCTGGAGGACCAAAACATAGAGAGAGGATAAGAGAAACACCAAGCAATGCGCAGGGGAGGAGACAGTAGTGCCTTGGACAAGCACCCACCCACAGTCCATGTGAATCTGAGAGGGGCTTCTGCCTTGGAACAGGCTCAACTCAGAGGAAGGCAGGACAGCAGAGCTGATTCCTGGACAACAGAGCTCACTCTGGGACAGGGAAACTGATTCCAGAGCAGCAGAATTGACTCAGGAACATCAGAGCTGACTCTGGAACAGTAGAGTTAACTCTAGAACAGCATAGCTGAATCTGGAACAGCAGAACTGATTCTGGGGCAGCAGAACTGACTCTGGGACAGCGGAGCTGACCCTGGGACAGTGGAGCTGACTCTGGGACAGCGGAGCTGACTCTGGGACAGTGGAGCTGACTCTGGGACAGCAGTCCTGACTCCTGGACAGAGGAGTGTGGTAGCAGTACTGGATCCTGTGGTGACCCCCTGTTCCAAGGAATCAAGATCCCTACCTTGCTCAAGGGGCACTATGAACAAGGCTAGTCTCATAAGTGAGGAGAGAATTCCCTGGTCATGTGTGGGAGGGGAGAGTTCAGGCCCTGGGTGGAGTCTCTAAGGAGGACAAGATTCTGAAGGAGAATCAAGGTGTCGTCTTTCTCCCTCAGTGGAGATGACACAGAGGAGGACAGAGGCTCAGCAGCAGGAAGTTCTCAGTGAACAGGAAACGGTAACGGGTAGGGATGAAAGCCAGAGTGTTCTATATTCAGTGGTGATCATGTTGGCTACTATATTCTGAAGACTGATGTTCCCAGCTATAACAGTGTGACACAGAGAAGAATCTGACCTGGGTGGATCAGTGAGGTGTTTCAATGAGTGAAGGCAAATTCTGCCAGGCCCAGTGACATGAGTTTAATCCTCAACTCCCACGCGATGAAAGGAGAGACCCTCTTACTCTTCAAAGCTGTCCTTGGCCCCACATTTGGTACTGTGGCACACACCTGCACATATGCACATCTATGTAGGAATGCACTTGTGTTCACACTTGCATGCATTCACACACACATGAAATTGAAACAAATGCAAAAACTTAAATCAAACTGGGGTATCTACTAGCCACAAAGCTGAGAGTTTCATAAATAAAACTCTGGATATGCTGGATCTTGAAACATTGGTTGCTCATTCTCATATTCGTTTGTTCATTCATTCATTCATCCTCCACAGAGGGTTAGAATCTTTTCTGGGTAGCATACATTCCTAAAAATGTGAGATTAGCCCTGGTCTTCACGAAACCCTATTCCAAGTGGACTTGAAGACAGACCAATAAAGAAAGCTCAAAGGTAAAGTTAGGTGTTGATTGGAACCACAAGAGGAATAGAACAGCAACAAAAAGAGTCAGATAGTGAATATTCAGGGTGTGTAGGGGAAGAGGTCAGAGAGGTATCACTCCAATACCAATCTACACTGAATGTGAGCAGGGGTCTGGGGGCAGTGGGCCAGGGCCTTGTTGACACCTAAGCAGAGAGTGCCATACAGATGAAATGACAGGTTCAAGGGCACTGAGAACATGGCAATCATGTGCTACCCTCCACCCAGTAGGACAGGGAGACACGGACACACTTAGGCTGAATGATGGACATACGGACCCATCTTAGCCAAATATAAATGCCACATATTGATCAATCTCTGTTTTCCCTTCTAGCCTCCCCTTTGACCAATGAGTGCCCTCCTCCCTCTCTTCAGACCACTATTGAATCAGTGCCGCCCATCATTGCAGAAGGGTCCAATGTTCTTCTAGTTGTTCACAATCTCCCAAAGAATCTACGAGTCCTTTTCTGGTACAAAGGGGTGATTGTGTCCAACAACCTTGAGGTTGCCCGACTTATAATAGCCACGAATTCAAGTGTGCTGGGCCCTGCACACAGTGGCAGAGAGACTGTGTACAACAATGGATCCCTGCTGCTCCAGAATGTTACTTTGAAAGACTCCAGATTTTACACTCTATGGATGCTGAGTACAGATCAGAAAACTGGATTAGTGCATGTGCAACTCCTGGTGGACAGTAAGTGATTCTCTATGATTGTTCTGGGCCAGGTGGGGCTTAGTCACATAAGACTGTCATGCTCCCCTCCCATCTGCACTGTGTCCCCATGTCCACAGGACACACATGGTGGAGACAATGACCACAAATCAGACTCTATCATCTGACTCCCCCATGTATCAAGGAAGAATTTGATGGAAATATCCCAGACTAAGATGTCTGAGTCAGTTCAATCTCCTGAGGCTCATCCCATGCATTCGAGGAAGACACCAGAGGAGAGAATTCCATTTAGAGAGTTCTACATATAGAGGTCCTGGGAGAATTGAGCTCATGTTTCTGACCTCCACAAAGTGGAATGGATGCACCCATGCTTGCACATCTAGGCTGAATGATGAATCTATCATCTCAGGTGGGAGGTTGTCATCTTTCTACCAAGCAAAATTGATTCCAAAAAATGTTTTTATTCCTCTTTTTCCTTACAGCTTCCCATTCTACATGCTGTAAACGTCTCATGATTGAACCAGTGCCACGAAAGGTTGCAGAAGGGGAAAGTGTTCTATTCCTTGTTCACAATCTTCCAGAAGATGTGAGAACCTTTTCCTGGTACAAGGGAGTGTTTAACATCCAGATCTTTAAAATGGCAGAATACAACAGAGCCATGAATTCCATCACCTGGGGATCTGCCCACAGTAGAAGAGCAATGGTGTACACCAATGGATCCCTGCTGCTTCAGGATGTCACTGAGGAAGATGCAGGGTTGTACACACTAGAAACTGTAAATAGAGATTTGAAAATTGAAATGACACACGTGCAACTCCGTGTGAACAGTAAGTGACTCACTCTACGGCCTCCAGCCACTGGGTGTAGATTATCCTACTCGTTACACTATCTGTCAGGGCTGGGTTGTGATTATTCTTCCCCCACTGTGTCCCCACACTGGGGTTTGGGCCCTTACTGCAGGACACACATAGGGTAATTAAACAACAATAGATCAGAACTCCTCATCTGTCTTTACCTGCAAAGTGGAGAACCTGTGCTGGGTAAACTCAGCCTCAGGATGTCAGCCTTAGTGCAGACACTTGGAGTTCTCACCATGCACATGTCTCCAGAAAGACATTATGAGTCAGGCAGTTCCTGGCTGATGAAGTCAAGGGGTCCTCAGAGAGAGCACCAGGAAGCCCTGTCTGGAAATTATTGTCCCTGGCTAGACTCTAGATGACACTGGCAAGCTTTTTGTCACTACTTGATTTTTACTACTGTTAGAGTTGACAGAGGACAAGGCTTTCTTGGCATATGGAACCAGTCAGTGTGCTTCCATGAGAGCCATGGTTAGACCCTCACCTGGACATCTTAGAGACTTGGCAGGAACAGTATAGCTGCTCAAGTTCCCAGGTCATTACTTAACTGTCGTGATGAACACATGAGACCTCACAGGAATGTCATGGTCCCCAAGTGAAGGAATAAATGACACAAGTCCTCCTTGTAAGTGATTGTCCTCTAGGGCTCAGCTCTGGAATTCTCTCCTGCAGACAAATAGTAACATAGACACCGATCTGGACAGCTCCCAGACATGAGTTTCAGTTCTCATAGTAATCTTTAGGTGGCTATAGAAGGACACAGAATCAACACCTAAAAAAGTATTTTAAGGAGCCATAAGCATAACTTGTAGCCTGGCTTCCACCCCTGCTCCTGCAGACATTGAGGTCACTGACAGCATTCTCACATCTACTGGCTGCTTCTTGTGTTTCTAAGCATACTACTCTACCAGAGGATCATGGTTGACACTCCCTCCCTCTTGGCACCTCTCATGGGTATTTCACCTACATAGGGGATGGCTGGATCCCAGGAAAGACATGGAGAGACCATAGATACAGCTCAGCCATCACAAGAAGTTATAGGGTCCCTCTGAAACTGTCCCTAGGATGATGGAGTCACCATCCTCTCTCTAGGACTCAGGTCACCTCTTGCTTCACCCCCATATGAAACTCCTCTCACCGGTGCTCCGGGGCCATATGACAATAAGTCACCCCTAACTGGTGACTCCAGAGAGAACTGTTCTGTTCCCTGTTGCTGGTATAACTCAGCTGGTCCTCTTCCAGCTCTAGAAGACATCTCTGTCACCTTCTCAGAGAATTGAGAACACAGGACAGACTAGGTGCACTGCTGGGATTCTGTGTCATAGAGGACATGTTGCAAAAACCGAGCAGAGGGAAGCCCTGGGATGAGCTGCTGTTATCTGATGGCAGAGAAATGATTATTAACCTGTTGCTTCCTGTGTGGTCTGGAGGACTGAAATCCACACATAGACAAGGCAATTGGGACACCAGGCAGGTCTAAGAATGTAAGGGACAGAGTAGATCCTTGGACACTACCTGTGACAAGTCACATTACCCTGGGAGTGTCTCCTGCCTGCCAGGAGGCTGAGCTCAGAAAGAGGGATGCTGCAGAGCTTGGAGGCAAGTGTTGGGCTAGAAGCTGTTCTTCACAGAGGGAGGGCAGAGCAGGCTGCTGCCACCTTAGAAGCCCACTGTGTACTTCTCTACAAAGGGTGTAGCCCCTGGTAGTGGCTCCTGCTCACAGGTGAGGAGAGTACTGCCTTATAGGGTGTCAGGGGAGGGAAGCTCAGAGAACAACTGGAATCTCCTAAGGTGGAAGAATAGGAAAAGCTCCTTCAGGTTGTTCACTGACCTCCATCTAGGTGCTATCACCCTCATTCTCTCATACACACAGCACCTGCATAAACACCCACTCATACCCACTCACACCCACACACCGACACCCCACACATGCACAAGTTCATGTAAGCTTGAGTTGCACCTGGTGTCAGTAGCTCCACACAAGAGAATTTCAGAAACACCTGAACATGCAAATCCATGGACATTTGTTCTTCCATCTGCCCACATGTATCTGAGCCTGACCAGGCATCGGGCCTTCCAGAAAGATCAAAGTAATTTTTCCTAACAAGGCCCCAGTTCTAGTGGGCTGGAAGACAGACCAGGAGGTCCATCTTTAAGTGAATTCAGTGGTTGACTGCATCCAAAGAAGGGTGAGATCAAAGAGATCAGAAGGTGAAGACTGGGGGGTCTTAGAGGAAGAAGTGAGAGAAGGCACCCCATTCCACACATATTCTGTGTGTGAGCAGGCCTGTGAGGAAGTAAGCAAGGAGACACCTTGGGAGAGAGTTCTACACAGAGGAAATGACACAGCCAGGTATGCCAGGGGCATGGAGGTCTTTTCCTTACTTTCCCTGAGTTGGGAAGACACTCCCACCCACCTCACTGAGTGATGGACCTGAGCTTCTCAGTGCACAGGGCTCGATCACCAAAGATAAAGGTCTCAGTATTGATGAGTTTGTCTCTCTTCCTTTCTAGCCTCCCTTGTAGCCTGCAGGCACCCTCCAACCATCACCATGTTCACCATTGAATCAGTCCCGTCCAATGTTGTTGAAGGGGAAATGCTCTCCTACTTGTTCACAATTGTCTCTCTTCCTTTCTAGCCTCCCTTGTAGCCTGCAGGCACCCTCCAACCATCACCAAGTTCACCATTGAATCAGTCAATGTTGTTGAAGGGGAAAATGCTCTCCTACTTGTTCACAATATCCCAGGGAACCTTCGAGCCTTTTCCTGGTACAGAGGGGTAGCAGTCATCAACAGTCATGAGATTGTATGGTACATAGTACCCACTAATAGAAGTTTGCTGGGGCCTGCACACAGTGGTAGAGAGACTGTGTACCCCAATGGATCCCTACTGCTCCACAATGTCACCCAGAAGGACACTGGATTCTACACCTTAAGAACCTTAAATGTACAGCTTGAAACTCAAGAAAGACACGGGCACATCCACATATACAGTGAGTGATTCTTTGTGACCTCTGGGTGCTGATGGTGTTGAAAGCACTTTACAGATACAGGCCTGTCCAGTGCAGACCATGCCTGCCTCCTGTTTACATTGTGTTCCCACATTGGGATTTAAGAATTTAGTGCAGGACACATGTAATGGGGAGAAAGACTGATGTAGTCAAGAATCCCACACCCAATTCTACCTGCAGAGTAGGATGTGTGCTGGTAACTCAGCCCAAGGATGTCAGTCATCCTCAGCCCATATTCTTGGTGTGTCACCATGAGCAAGGCCCTGAGCAAGACCCTGTAGAGGTCAGGAAGGACCTAACTAAGGGAACCATGGACTGCTCACAGAGAGGTGAGCATCAGGAAGCCTTAGCTTCAGACTTCTGTTACAGACTCAACTTTAGTTGATCTAAAGAGCATCTCCTCAAGATTTTGACTAGAATTTGACTTCCTGTCAGAGCTGACAGGGAACAAGTCTTTACTGACTGTTCAAGTTAAATAGATTGTGGAACCAGGTGTGCACTGTCATGACAGCTACAGTTAGGTAGGTCACCTGGGCATCTCCTACCCATGAGTCTCAGTGAACAGGTGCCAGGACATAACTCAACTCTTATGATGGGCTTAGGAGACTTCACAGGAAGGCCAGGGTCCCCAAGGGGGGGGGGGCAAAGGAGATTGGCAGTTTTTGTCCTTGAGGGTCCAGCCTAGGAAATTCTTTTCTGTAGACAAAGAGTAACAGATGCTGCTGATATGAGCAGCTCACTGAGATCCCAAGGTCATGTCATTGATGATAGCTAAACTTAAAGACGTGGCAATGATCATGCAGTGTGTGTCCTTTTATAGGGAAACTTAGGCACATAAAAGTCGGTGTCTGAATCAGGGTCTCCTGCTCTGAGTGGTGTATCCAAAGCACAATATATGACGATAGTCACAGCCCTTACTTGCCTATCCTGGAGGTTTTATTAAGTGTGAACTATAGAGGGGATGGTTGAGATTACTGAATGACTACTATCATTTGGTTTCCTCTTATGTTTCTTTGCAGAGCCTGTGACACAGCCCTTCATGCGAGTCACTGACCCTACAGTCACAGTAGAGAGCTCTGTGGTCTTCACTTGTGTCTCAGATGACACTAGAATCTCAATCCATTGGCTCTTCAATAACCGGAGTCTGCAGTTCACAGAGAGGATGACTCTGTCCCCAACAAAGTGCCGACTCAGAATAGATCCTGTCAGGAGGGAGGATGCTGGAGAGTATAAGTGCGAGATCTCCAACCCAGTCAGTTCAAAGACAAGTCTCCCAGTCAGGCTGGCTGTGATTAATGAGTGACTGCCCCTCTCACCCTACAGCAGAGTGGGGACATTTCTTTATTGATGGGGTAGAAAATGGAGAAAAGTTATGTGGTAAATTGTCAGTTACCACTCAAGTACAGCTAGCATGGTGACTCAAGCCAATAATCCTGGGATAAATGTGCATCAAGGACAGGCTAGGATTTAAGTGAGACTTGGTCTCCAAAGGAGAATAAAGACATCAATAGAGTTAATGCAACTACAAAGGATTAATAGGTTGTGGATGAAATATATAGCCAACAGAATCTGTGGGAACAAATTTCAGGAAACCACCAAACTTCTGGATGCTCTGAGTACCCTGTTAAATGGTGCAGTCTTTGCATAGAGATAAACATCCTCTCATATGCTCCAATAGTTTTGCCTAACACCAATACTCTCCAGACATGGTCATTTGTGTAAAGCGAGGAAGAGGGACAGAAGGGACTGGCAATGTTTCTCTGTGGACATAACTGGTTTCTAAATAGCTTTGATTCCCAGTTGCTTTGATGCACAGAAATCAAGTTCATTGTGTAAGGGTGATTTGGAGTGTTTCTATCCTGGGAGTGGCATCCACAGTGCAACCTTGCACACAATTCTTTTTCCTGTTAATATACATTTTTTTGAGATTTTTCACCTTAGCAATTTTGAATCACACAGCACATTCATATTGCCATGTGACCATCACCATTGTCCATTTCCAAAGCACTTCTAAGCACATCATACTCTCTCCATCCCTGTCTAAACCCATCTAATATGTCTATGTATTTGACAAAATAGGACATCCAACAGCTTGTGGTCAATATTAGTTTACAAAAGTACAGCTCACGTGAGTATGCTTGTTCACCAGTTTCAGAAACTTCTTTGAAATCTTTAGTATTTTCTACAGATATGTTCATGTCATCGACAGACATATTTTACAGCTGATTGATTTGCCACCTTACAATTCTTTGCCTTGCCTAATTGTTCTGTCTAAGACTCTTAAGGGAATACTGAACAGAAGTGGCCACAGCAGCATCCTTATGTTGATCCTGATCTTAAAGGAAAAGCTGTCAGTGTCCCCATGCACCCCTACTGTACTGGTGTATCTTCTACCCCTAGTCTGATTGTTTCCATCATTAAAAACTGCTCATTTTTGTCAAATGTGGTTTTTTGATTCAGGTATGTGTTATTCATGAAATCAGTTTTGTGTCTCTTCCAAGTTCCATATCAGTAGATTCTGTGGCTTTTAGAAATTTATCTGTTTCATCTAAGTCACTCTACAGTTAGTACATAACTATTGAGTACTCATGGAATTCTTAGTATTCTAAGAATGAATAGTAAGGTCTCATGTTTCACTTCTAGTATTAATAATGTTAATCTTTTAAAAACAAAGTTAATCTAGTTAAAGGTTCTGAAAACTGTTAATCACTTTGAAGAATAAACTTTTGATCCATCAATTTTTCTCTACTGTTATTATTAATTTGTATCATTATTCTAACCTGTGGGAACAGAGGCAGAGACCATGGAGGAATGATACTTCCTGGCTTGCTCTCAATGGTTTGCTGAGTTACCTCTTACTTGTTCATCCTAGGATCACCAGCCTAGGAATGACATCACCCACAGCTGGCTGTACACTCACACTTCAATCAATAATCAAGTTAGTGCTCCATAGACATACCAACAGACCAAGCTAATAGAAACAATTCTTTGAATTTCCCCAGGTGTCTCTAACTTGTATCACATGACACAAACTAGCCTACACATTGCTCAAACAAATCTGTCCCATCAGGCTGCTTTCAGCAAGATGCTGCAACTGGTTTCTACAGGTCAGAAGATCAGTATTCACCTAAACCTCAAGAAAGCTGTCTACACGGTCTACATTTATGAGAAGGAGTGTTAAACCCCAAGAACAAAAAGGTGGTTCTGTTTCAAAGCCTGCCCTGACCTTTCACATTCTTAGATTGTTCCATGATTCATTTTTCATCCTTAGGTAACTAGTGGCTCATATCAGCCATCAAGAAACATCTAAACAGAATGGTTTATGTTGTCGTCCAGTTGGACCACTAAGCTGAAAACCAAGCCTGCTTCTAGTCTCATGGGTGAGATTTTTATTTATACATCAAGTCCTGAGGAGAGTCTGTGTGCTTCTCAGGGAAGCAACATGGGGACTCTCATCACTACCTATCTATAGGACAGGTTTAGACAGCAAGCGTTGGAGACCATTGGCTCAGGCTGAGCAGTGGAGGTCAGTGACTCTAGAGGGATACAGCACTTTGGGCTGCATGGCTCTCCTAAGTCTGTCTACTTCAAGTTCTATAGCTGGGCTCACAGATGTCCTTCTCCCATTGAGCACATAAGGCCCCACCATAGCTGAGCCTTCAGAACCACCTGCATCTGCCTGTGATTCACCTTCTCATTTACTCTCTTCAGATTGTGGTAGGGAGGGAAACAAGAGGCCAACACTAGTGGAAAGGGACCCGCGTAATAGTCAGAGGTCTCACACAGGGCAATCTCTTCTCTGTTGTCTACATAGCAATATTACACACAACTACAGCAACAACTACAGCCCAGTGGAGGGTGAAGAGTCAGTAGCATTAGCATGTGAACCAGAGATTCAGGATATAACCTACTCTGTGGGGAAATAGTGGTCAGAGCCTCTCAGAAGGTGACAGGCTAAGGCTGTCTGAGGGCAATAGGACTCTCACTTTACTCAGTGTCATGAGGACTCACATGGAACCCTATTAGTGTGGAATCTGGAACACAGTGAAGGCAAAACAATGTGGCCCAGTCAACCTAAATGTTACCTGTGAGTTACTTTTATTACACCATGACCAGAGATAGATTGCTCAGTTCCTTTTTATTCCATGATACAGACCCACCAATGTGGACACCTAGGTTGGCCATGGTTGACCATGTCATCCTGCACTTGCTAATGCAGTTCTAACCAGGTTCATTCTGGAGGTAAGAATGACATGAAGGGACTTCTCTTGTCTGGAGAAACTCAGGGTTATAACCTGTGATAGAGAAATGTGACATCTCAGGCTCAGTTAACACGTGGGAGTGTAGTTGGGAGATTTCTGTGTGTATGATGTTAGTATCTGGGCTATTATGCTAGGCACACAGGTATTCACCTACTTCATTACATTTCTAGCCTCCATTGGATGGTATTTAGTGGAGGTTGAGATGGCTTTTAGAGATACTATGACCTTCTAAAAACAGAAATTTCCCATTCTTTCTGGTTATGTCACATTTGATTTGCTATGATTACTCTATAAACCCATGCCTTTCCCCCAAATTTTTATTCAATCATGTATTAGTTTCTTTTCTACTGCTATAATAAAACACCATGATCAAGGCAATCTATAGAGGCTTTGTGTTCCATCATGGCACTGAAGCTCAACAGGAAGCTGCAGGCATTGTGGCAAGAGCAGGAAGTGGGAGTTTACTTCTTGAACTGCAAGCACAAACCAGAGAGACGGAACTAGAAATTGCAAGGATTATTAGTCTTAGAGCTTGCTTCAGTGATGATCTTCCTGAAGATGTCTTGTCTCCTAAGCCTTACCAAATAGTGCCACCAACAGGTGACCAAAAATTTATATGGCTGAGACTATGGGGGACATTTTTCATTCAAACCACCACAAGGGACAAACTCCTGACTCTTCCTATGCAGCCTTTAGTTTACCTGCTCAGTATTCTTGTCTTATCGATGGGGAACCTCAGTCATCCTCCCCAAAATGTTTATCCCCAGTATCACTCCTAGTAATCAGGCCCAACACCTAACTCTACCACTGGTCTTAGTAGGACTGTGCTCAAGAAAATCACAGTCTTTCCTAGTGGCAGCCCTGAACTGTAACCTTATTTTATTGAAGTATGCTTCCCCTGTCCCTTACTTGCTCAAGGACTTTTACCACGAAGGTATGTAAGACTTTGTCAAGCACTTTTCCTGCATCTATTTGGATGATGATATGGTTTATGTTAAAGTGTGGTGCATATACAGAGGAAAGCACTATTCAGGTAAGAAAAATGAAATAATAAAATTTCCAAGTAAATAGGTATAACTAGAAATTACACTGACTGAAGTGACCAAGACAAATAAACACAACACATTCTTTCCCATTTGCAATTACCACCTTGGAATCTTCAGATGTGTGTACATATCAGGGATAGCCAGGAAAAACTGGAAAGTTAAAGAGGCCATGGGGAGCAGGTCACAGGTGCTATGAAAGGGGATATGGGGGAAGGGGTGGTCTTAATTGGTAAAGGGATATGAGCACAATACACAGGGAGAAGGAAAGAGAAGGAATAAATAGCAGTAAGAGTATTTGAAAAAGTCATATGCACTCATACTGTTTTATGTCTTCCTAAAATGACACACCACACACAGAGATATATGCATAAATGTAAATGAAATTGTACTACTTGAGGTGACAATGCATCTCCAAGAGCCATAGCCTAACAAAAACCAAGTACCAGGGAAGAGAAATCAAGTTGTTGGTCAGGTTAGTATAAAAGATTCCCTAAACAATATAGGTTATTGTTCTTTTTCTTGCTTGCCTCCTAGAATTTGAAAATTGGTCCTTATTGTTGAAGACACAAAGCTTTGAGGAATCTAGCTGGATAAGATTCAGAAATCTCCTCCCTGAGAACTAGACCTTATAGTACATAAAGTTTCTATGCAAGCTGACAAGAGAAGAAAACATGGCTATCAAAACATACTTGAAAAATGATAACACCAATTGACACGGCAGCATGGATGGGTACATCTCATGGGGCTCCACACTATATGAACAGCTCCAAGCTATTAATGAATGCTGCAGAGTGAGAATCAGTATTCTCTAGGGATGAATCCACAACAGATTATCTAACCCCACGGGGTCAGATATAAACACATATACAGATGAGCAGCACTAAATGGGCCCAGCAGATTGCATTTATAATTTTTTGATTTTATACAAATATGTATGTAATAATAATAATTTAAAAAGAAATCATGATGTTGAAAGGTAATGGAAGGCATCAGATGAGATAGAGTGGGAGAGGAAGTGGTTAAAATGATGTAACTACAATATGCATATAGAAAATTAAAAGTATTTATAAAAGCTTTTTAAAAAGAATGACAATAAGAGAGTGATAGAATGAAAGAACCAGAAATAGTGATCATGGAGGGAGGTTGGAGGAGCCTTTTCTGAGAATACCCTATTTCTCTCTCTCTCTCTCTCTCTCTCTCTCTCTCTCAGTTTCTCTGTATATCTTTGGAGTCTATCATGGAACTCATTCTGTAGACCAGACTGGCCTCAAACTCACAGAGATCTGCTTGCCTTTGCCTCTCAAGTGCAGGGATTAAAGGCGTGCACCACCACCCAGTGTTACTCTCTGTTTCTGGGCTATGCCATTGAACAATCTTCTCCCGATTCCCAAAACAAAAGAGATTTCTTATCTTTTATAACCTTATGGGGCAGTGGGAAGTTTCACAGCGTATGTTTAGTTAAGCATAGCGTAACTGACAAAGTTACAAGGAGACTGGAGGTGCCAGGTGCTGTAAACTGAGGATCGTTTGGTCACAGAAAGCGCCTACACTCTCTGTCCTAGAGTGAGTTGCAGGAACTGTGGCCTGATTAAGGCTGTGGGAACCTGGGCTAAAGCTACAGACCTGTGTCCTAACACAAAGGTGAGGAGACCATGGGTTGATGGTGGATGGGAGAAGGGAAACTCAGAGTATGTTTGGAGTCTTCTAAGAGAGGAACTTAAGAGGAGACTCAAGGTTTGTGCTTGTGTTGGTGCAGGTGGGGCAGAGGAGGACAAAGACTCATCAGAAGGTTGTTCTTAGTGAACAGGATGTGGGAAGAGGACGGGGAAAGCTTAGTCTAAGTTATCATCATTGGCCATTATATTCTGGGGAATGATGTTCCCAACTCTGGCATGTTGACTGTCCAAATGAAAGTCAGACTAGGGTGGGTCACTGAGATGGCTCAGTGGGTAAAGGCACTTGCTGAAAGGCTGACATGCTGGGGAATTATGATTGCTGTACTTCAATTCTATGATAGCTAGACCTTGATAGTCATCCTCAGGAGGAGGGATGGGCCACATATGGACATATACCTTGGTGGCTATCATTAGGAATATAATGTAATTTTTTAGCAAGGCAGAGGGAACTGGGGAGAAGAGCAAGGTCTTCCAGAGCCATGTTTGCCTACTCATACTGTCTAGAGACCTTTCATTCCCTCATTTTTATTACTGGATCACTGGGTGTAGGGTAAGTGGGTCTTGTTCTCTCTGACTGCTTCCTGTTGATGTTGGATGCCACGGTTAGAGGACCAAGGAAACTAGTTTGTTGGTTAAGCTAGGAAGAACAGGTTGTGATAGTTGATGACTGTGTTTTGTGGGATCGTCTGATGCTAGGGATGTCCAGTTTGTGAGCCTGACCAGAATATAGATTTTGAGTAAACAGCTTGAGCTGGCGTTAGAGTTGCTGGGATACTCTGTAGTTCATTTGAAAAAATGTTGGGACAGATAGACTATGGACAAAGGTAAAGCTAAGGAGGTTAGAACTTTTTTGTTCTTGATGTACATTTGAATCTTTTGGTTCATGATCCTGATAGTTGGGAATAGAAATCCCAAGTCAAGGGAAGGAGGAAGAGATCCCACCTTTAGGAATATACAATAGGAAGGAAAAGTTAGGCTGTTGGTTGGTAGGAGTACTTATCTGGAATGTGTTTGAGAGTTCTTCAGAGGAGTTAGAACAATTTAGATTGGTGACTGTTAATTGCTAATTGGGGAACAACTATCTGAAAATAGGTTCTCATGTTGGGTAGACTACAATTTGAGAAGCTTTTGTTACAATAAAGTAGTCTTTCCTGGGGTGTTCTGGTGGGTTTTGAAATTGAAGTATTTTTGGAGCACTGGAGAGGCTCTTGGTAAACAGTGAGAGTTACATGATCTGTAACATGTTTGGGGTGTTGGTGTGGAAAGGCTGAAAGAACTTTGTTGCAGGACATTTGATTGCACTGTGATACTCCAAGACTATTAATAATGTGAACCTGGAATCAGGGACTGAGTTAATGACTAGAGACCAGAATTATTCATAGAGATTTTGTAGGATCCAGGATATGTTAGGGAATCACAGGAAGAAATAGGGAGGGACTTAGACAGCTTGTGGGCCTTTTCGAGCTGGGGAGGGTGGAGAGAGGGTCAACTGGTCATTCCTCTGGTGCTTTCTTGATCTATCAGGTTTTACCCCAATATCTGACTCCTAATGATAATAGAACAATTTAGATAAATGCTTCAGAACTTGGCTTTGGTTCATAAAGGGGAATTGGATGGTCAAGGGAGCAAGCAGTTAGTATGGGTGGTGGGCATTGGTCACTGGGGTATTGGTGGCAGGAGGGACTGCAACTAACAAAGGGTTTTGAAGAGAGGCACAAAGAAAGTACTGGGAAGCATTGAAGGAGATATTAGTGAAGTTTAGGAGACAGTTTGTTGGCTTACCTAGACCCAAGTGAGGGTTTGGCCATGAGAATGTGTATGTGTCAAGAGGAAATGGCTTGGGTTATTTCTGTCTTGTAATTGGGAGTGTAGGATTTGTTCAGAGTGTTTGATGTCTGAACAAGGTTAGACAGTTAATGAATTTAGGGGAGTTAGTTGGCAGCAGATATTTGGCAATTATTTGGGCAGAAGAAAAGTAGGAGTGTGAGAAGAAAGATAAGAGTAAGGATAGATATGCAAAGTGGGGGTTAAGAAAGTATCCTGTGTTAATAGGGGATTATGTACCTTGTTACTTGGGCTATCTAGTAGGGTAGCATGGAGGGAAGTGGAGTGAGTCATAGAAGTAGAGTGAAAAGGCAGCTTGGTGGGCTGTCATGTTGGTGTGATTGTCTTTGTTGATAATGGAGGAGTTGGGAACAGGAGGTCTTGAGGGAGATATTGGTGGGAATAGATTATGAGAGGGGATAAGTATATTGTAAAAGGGGATCCCAGACTTTGTTAGATTTTGAGGTGAGCAGAGGGGCTGTGGCAAGAGTGTGTAGACAAGGAATTCAACTGCAGACAATGTTGTCTAGAGTTTTCAAAGGGACAAAGGATGGTCCTAGCACGTGAATATGTATTTTGGAAGTGTAAAGATGGAAAAGTCTGCATAGATCTTAGAGGTGGGGGGCTGGAGTAGAAAGGGGAATGTTTTAAGTTTAAGAAACTGTTTATTGCTGGGTGGTAGTAGTGCTCACCAATATTAATGGAGTAAAGGTCCTGTACTAGGGAAAAGGTTTAGTTAGGTTTTTAGACTGCTAGTATGGAAGTGTGTAGGGTGAGGAGGTGTGGCATAGAGATGATGGGTTTGAGGCCTGGACAGAGGCTGTTTAAGAGTGGGGAGTGTTGGGTTTATAGATGTAGGCAGAAGGGTCTTTGAGTGTGATAGAGAAGAATTTATGATGTGCATCAAGGGAAGAGGAGGTGGCACCTCATACAATGAGGTTGACTAATGATGTGGACAGAGGGCAAGAGAAGTTTTGGGAGTTTTGGAGAGTGTGAGAGTATAAATAAAGAGCCATTAACCTTATATAGCAAGCAGTTTTTTCTTTTTTCTGTTTGTTTTTTTACAAGTGTAAATCTTTCCTGTTAAGTTGAAAGCCAGTAGAGTCAAGCTTGGACCCAATTCTTCAGGCGGATTCTATAACTTATCTATACCCAGTAAAAAGTCCTCATCTGCTCAGAGATCTGGGGAATATGTCATTTAAATATTTAATTATTAAAAACCTTTTCATAACAAAAAGAGACAGGTTGGCTCCTAGCAGCAACATTCTATTTCCTCCAAAGAAGACAGAAGGGCACAAAACAATGTCCATCCACACTTCGTTTCAACTATTAAGCACTGACTACTGGGAAAAACTGCCTTTCATCTAAACTGAAGATCTTCAGACAGTGGACAGAATCGCTGGAATCTACAGCCTAACTGCTCAGGTCAAGGGAGGCTTGTCTTCTTATAGATTATGTAGCCCGCAGGATCTTCTGGAGCTTGGCAGGCCTTGTGCTAAACAGCAAAAGGCAAATATGACCCTCAACAACCATGGAGGACCCTGAGGAGTAGCTCTAGGTGCCAACCAAGTAAGTTCTCTATCATTTTTTAATCAATAACCCAAATAAAATTTTATCCTTCTTAAAGATCTCTGATGCAGTTTGATAGCTGAGAGGTTTTGTGAGGACAGCCTCACAAAACAAATTTAAGTAAAATACAAACATAAGCTATTAAGGTGTGTACCTGCAAGTTATAAAGGTGTGAGGACAAGTACATGCTATCAAATTTCTTTCTCATGCTTCCTTTCATAGTCTTAAAAATAATCTTCAATGTGCAAAAATATCTGTCTCAGTCATTCTGATATAAGTATGCTACTATCTAAAACTTATGTTTTCACAACTTGTGAGTTCCAGAAAACTGTATTGAAGGATCCACCTTAAATAGGTCAGATACACCCCTCTCAATTCCCTGATCCTAATTCTTTTTTCCTGAATTTAACTTTGTCCTCTGTTCAGCCAATACCTAAAACAGGTGTAAGAGACACCAGACATTTCCATACCACAAACACAGACAGGAACAAAGAGACCAGCTACCCCAGGATGTGGCCAGCAGCCAGCCTTCTCATCCCCCCAAAAACGATGCCCACAAATAAGCAGGAAGCAGTCTTGAGAATCCACCACCCCAATTCCTTTAACCTTTTGTGCCTAACCTCCCGTCTTTTTATTCTAACAAAGAGATGGGAATGTAATGGTCTGTCATGTCCCTTTAATAGAAAAGCCCCACCACTCCCTGCCCTCTCCACCGAAGCAGGTGGATCTTCCTTCAGCTTCCAGTTGGAGCTCCTTCCCTCCTGGTCTCTCTCCCAAAGAGGTAGCTGCTGCTGTGGCTCCATTCTCTCTCTCTCTCTCTCTCTCTCTCTCTCTCTCTCTCTCTCTCTCTCTCTCTCCCCCTTCTCCCCTACCCCGCTTTCCCCTTCCCTCCCATAACCCACTAAATATCCAACCTCATTCTGCATGACATGCCTATCCGTCTCGGTCTTTCACCTGCCACATGGCTCCCTGCCAGAGACCCAGCTGCCTTCGTGGCCCTCTGTGGTCTTGGGACCCACTGCCCACTGCAGCCACTTGGGGTACAGTGCCTATTTTACTTAAACCATAACACCTGTGAGCAAAATAAACTGAACATATGAGGTGTACTGACCAGGCAGCTGAGTGTTTGCTGTTTTTAAAGCTACAGCTAGTCAGCAATGTCAGCAGAGACCTGAGAAGGATAAATTTGAGTGAGAAGTATAATTTAACTGGTTTTTGTATTAATTAAAATGACAGAGGCATACATAGATAGTCATTTGAGGTGTACATGGTTCATTGCAGAAGCAGCTGGTCTTCAGCCATCAGGAGAGAGCAGCTGTTAATCTTCAGTTGTCACACAGAACAGCAGGCCTTCGGTTGTCAGACCAGGCTGTAGGAATTTTCCTGTAGGGAAAGAGCTTGGGAAAACTGACCTTTCGCTGACCAGGCAGGGTACAGCAGTTACTTAGTGTCCTCAGGAGGCCTGGGGCAGTTTTGCCCAGTGGTTAGCATTAACACTTTCCAGGTGGAGTCGCTGGTGTACTGTCCCATCTGTTTTCTTCAGAGACCCTAACGTTACTTTTGTTGTTGATGTATTGGGGGGGGGCATCTCTGTATATTGTGGGAAGGTTTTTTTTTTAAAGGTTGTATTTAAAAGTTTTTTTTTGTTTGTTTTGTATGTACCAACCACAGTTACTCCTCTCTGTCCTCTTCTTACTTCCCCACTCCTTCCCCAAATCTAACCCCCCCATTCTACTCCTCAGAAAGCATTAGGCCTCCCGTGGGGAGTCAACAAAGTATGGCACATTAAGTTGAGGCAGAACCAAGCCCCTCCCCCATATCAAGGCTGAGCAAGGTATCCCACCATCAGGAATAGGCTCTAAAAAGCCAGTTCATGAACCCAGGATAAATCCTGGTGCAGTGGCCCCACAGACTGCCTAAGCCAAAGAACTGCCGTATTCAGTAGATCTCTGAGGAGTTTGAGGACCAAGTATTTATTATGTATACCTGATTTTAGGCTTAGCCTTGAAAACACATACAGGAGGCTAAGTAAAGCCTATATTGCTAATTAATCATAGCTATGAGTGAAGTTCTGAACACATTAAAGAATTTGATTATTTATAAGGAACTGATTATTAACTTGTATGTTTTTATTATCTTTAACAGTTTACAGGAAGTTAATGCAACTTTTACAAGATTAGGACTTGTAGTTTTATCCCTGTTAAGTTTGAGCCTTAAAGTTTGAATTGAGGATTTAATTGGAAATCTTTTAGCATGAAAATAAACCATAGACTATAAATGTAGCAAACTTCTGTCATTACAGAACATTGCAGGAATTTTTTATTTTTATATTTGTATGACTCAGTTTCATACAAAACTATGTGGAGCAGAGGGAAGTGTGAGATAAGAAGACCATAAAGTATAGGCAGCTGCTGGCCTAGCTGTCACAGTGTGACTATTGTGGTTGGGGTGATATGGGAGCAAGGGCAGCCCAGATATCCTGAGAGGATGGATAGGTGATTTGGTTTCAGGACAGGAGGGGTCTTGGACTGAAAGGAAGGGTCTTTTTGAAGTGACAGCAGTGAGGGGGAGAGAGGGAAAGTTCAAAGTAGCCCAGACATGGGGCCTAAGGAAGCAGCAGAACTTACAGGAAGACACTGAGGGAACAGAGGCACATTGCAGAGGCCCAGAAGGACTGAAGGGAGCTGCTATACTTAGCAGGCAGCTCCTGGGAGAGACAGTGGGGATCATCTATGCACGACTGTGGCCCAGTCATGGATCTAAAGAAAGTTACAGTCTCTAGGGGTACAGGAGAGAAGACATAGATTTGCTTTGGTTACTGGTTGTTAAGGAGTATTGGAGAGACTGATTTGGGACTATTCCTTGCTCCTCCAGTGAGCTTTGACTCCTCACCACAAGGCCAGGCTGGACTGGGCCATGAAGAATGGGCAGGGCTGACTGACATGGGATTGAGTGTGGCCAGTGGCAGATGGGTGGATAGAAGTGTAATGTTTTAAATAAAATGCTGTGGATCCCTAAGTGGCTGCAGTGGGCAGCGAGTTCTGAGACCATGGTGGGCCAAGAAGGCAGCCAGTCCCAGGCAGGAGCCCATGAAGGGCAGCTAGTCCCGGGCAGGGATCCGCAAAGTAGGTGATGGCTCTGTTCCCCAAGTGGGTCCCGAGACCACGCCACAGGTCCCTGAAGGCAGCTGGTCCTAGACAGGGAGCCATGCAGCAGGTAAGAGACAGACACATAGATAGGCATACCAGGCAGAGTGAGGTTGGTTATTTATTTAGTGGGTAATGGAAGGGAGGGGGAGAAGGGAGAAGAACATAGAAAGACAGAGAGATAGAGAGAACCAGAGAGGGGGAATGGGAGAAGTGGGGAGCAAGGCCTCTTCAAAGGATGGGGGTGGGGGAAGTGGGGGCATGTCTTGTCTCTTAAGGGGCCAGGACAGACCATTACAAGAAGTAGGTGGGTTGTTGGAGCTTTACTTGAGCTCAAGTGGGCTGAAAGGAAGCTGGGGACTTTGGTAGCTGTGGGCAATAGGAACTCTGTAGCAGTGTTCCCAGCAGCTCCTGTCTGAAGGGTGTGGCCTGCAGCATTCTTGCCAAGACTGAAGTTGTGGCTCTGAAACAGCATGGGCTGTATGGCAGGGGGTCAGGACCAAATAGACAGCAGTGTGGCAGCTGGTGGGCACGGCATGCTTGACAGTCAGTATTCCTGCAGTGAGCAGAGAGTTAAGTAGGACACGAAACAATGCAACAGCTTCCAACAGAATGTAGGAAAGTTCAGAGTCACACAGAGGACTTGTAACAGAAGAGATATGTTCAGGCACCAAAGTTACTGCTGGGTGCCTAAGTGCACCACTTGTAGGAAGTTTTTTGGGTGGAGGAAACCTTTCTAGCCACAAGGAAGGTTGGTGGGCCAAGTATCCCAATATCTATGGAGAGGCCAAGACAGGATCTCTGGGAGGGAGGGGTCCTCATTCAGACTGTCACCAAGTCAATGACCCCAGTGGGTCCAAGGAAGAGTCCTGGACTTGTCAACAGGTTTTTTTTGGGGGGGAAGGGCAATGCAGTCACTGAAAGTGAAAGGAGAGCTTGCCAACCACACCTAAGGGAATGGAATGTGCTTATCAGATTTGAAGGAATGCAGGGAGTTTAGGGGAAAACTCACCAAGTAGTCATTGCTGCATGAAGAAGGCCTGAAGGTCTGAATGTGCAAGAGTTGGGCTAAGTTTCTGTGGGTAAAAGCATTAAAAAAAAATGTAAAGTGGGTATCTTTCAGGGCGCCTGCCAAGATACGCCACTAAGCAAACACCAGCAAACGAAAAGAGAGTGCAAGACATTTATTGGGAGGGGGGAGAGTGAAAGAGCAAAAGGCTATCTAGGAGTGGGGGCATGAGAGAGGCAGGCAGGCGGCAGGAAAGCAAGAGGAGCATGAGACACAAAAGGCAAAGGCAAGAGTTGTGCCTGGTGGACACTTACAAGGGGCGAGCATGGTGACAGGTGACGATGTTTGGGGTTAAGTATTTTCCTTAGCCAACACTCCTCTCTGCTGATGCAATAATTCTAATCAGACCAAATCAGACCGAATTAGAAGATGCCCAGGTTTAATGGATTGCAACACTCCTGGGTGGCCCCCTGGAAAAATACAGAGAGGGGAACAGAACTGGGAGACCATGCATTTATTCTCGGGGGGGCAGTTTAAATGCCTGTGGGAGTGGTCTTGACCTTCCCTGGGGAGGGGTCACCATTTGGTGGATTTTCTTGACCCTCCCTGTGGTGGGGTCACCCTTTGGTGAGCTTTCTTGGAGGTGGATTCTGGACTGAGGCAACTCCCAGGGGAAGGGGCTTATGCCAGGAATTGGGGTGAAGCCCCCAGCCAAACATTTGCCAGCAGAGGCAAGTTGCTGCAATAGGAAGGGGCAGCTACTTAGGTGGGAATGGGGGCACTGTTCTCTAGACTGCTTCCGGTTGTCTGGGGACATTGGCACTTTGGGGAACCTGAAAAAGCTGGAATCCTGGCCAAATCCTGGGATAGGTGGCTGTTTCACTGGCTGTCTAGGCTCTGTGGGACTGTATGGCACTTGGAAAATGCAAGTTTAGCTGAAGCAGTCTATGAGGTTAGCATCTGGGGGTAGTCAGTTTTAAGTTGTCTGGGATGCAGATTCTGGACCTCGCAGGATGCTGGTAGAAGATAAAGTTAAGGAGTTTAGGAGGATGCTTTTCTTAGATTCTGGAATTGAGGAAGGAGAGTCCCAAGACCCAGGGAAGGTGGGGGAGATCCCACCCTCAGAAACAGACAGTAGGTGGGGAAAATTTAGGCTATTGGTTGACAGTAGTTATCTGGAGTTCATTTGACCCCTGTGAGGTGGATTCAAGTTGACTCCCTGGAGCTTACAAGAATTTTGAGTTTACAAAAAGCCATAAGTTTTAGACACATTAGCAGGGGTCCTGTAGGCTGATCTGATTCTCTGCACCAGTGTAGAGAATGGTATTGGCTCAGGACACTCCAAGACCATGCTTTCAGCACAAAGGTGATTTATTTGTCCCAGATGAACAAAGAGCAGGAAATAAGAGACAAAAGCTGGAGATGGAGGATGAAGAAGAAGGGGAAGGGAACAAGTTAGAAGGGGAAAGTGTGGGAACCAATGTGTGACTCAGTTTCTATCTGGAGTCCATTCTGACTTATAAGTCATTTGAGTTCAAGCTTTTCTGCTCTGCTTTTTCCAATAACCTGGAGGGCTATGAGAAACTTCTGATTTAGCCCATGAGACAAAAAACACTCTATCTAGTAGAAAGTATACCGCTGACGACAAATCTCAGGAACATCAAGATAGAAAATGAGGCTGCTTCTGAGCAGCAAGCACTTGTTGGAGGGGAGGCTGATCAATCAAGGACAGGAATGGTCTTGTGGTTAGATACTGACTGCTGACCATCTGTGCTGTGCTTTGTTTTGCTTTTGTGTATAAGCAAGTTCTGAAAAAAAAAAAAACTCTGGGCTGTTTGGCTGTTTTGGCATGACCAAACAGACCTCCCAATTCTGTCCTGTATTTTCTATCTCTGCTTCTTTCATCTGACATTTCCTCAGCCTGAACAACCCCCAATACAGCAACCCTAGCTGAATTTGAAGGAGCAGGCTCCTGCAGGAAAGGAAGAAGAGAGATGGGGAAGGGGTATTTTTCCCATAGTGGGACAAAGACTGCCTCTGGATAGAGAGGACAGACATGGCCCATAGGCAAGTGGTGGTTTATAAAGATTAAAGGGAAATCTCTATGTTAGGATGAGGTATTTGATTCTATTTGGGCATGTTAATTAGGTGAACCAAAGGGGGCTTTTGATTGCTGGACTTCAATACTTTGATACCTGGACCTTGGTAGTCCTTCTAGAGCCATGCTTTCTACGCTCAGGTTGGATAGATTCCCTTCACTTCAGCTCTGGTTCCTGGCTCTCTAGGCAGTGTCAGGCACAGGCTCCCTTTCATGGCCTGGGCCTCAAGCTGGACCGGTCATTGGTTGGCCACTCCCACAAGTTCTGGGCCACCATTACCCCAGCTTATCTTGGAGGCAGGAGAGATTGTAGGTTGAAGGTTTTGTGGCTTGGCATCCCAGGCCCAATGCTAGAGGCCTTGCCTGATATAGATGATGACTGGTTCAGTCTCCCTATCCCCTATTATTAGGAATCTTCACTAGGATCATTTCCAAAGATTTCAGATAGTTTTCACTAGGACTTTACAGATAATTGAACTAATTTTCCACATCATCTCCAAATACTCCCTCTCCAATTCCATTTGTCTTTCCCAGTTTTCTTCCCATCCTTCCTGTTCCCATGCCCATCTGCCCCCAATCCACTCACAAAATCTATTCTGTTTCCTCTTCCCAGAGAGATCTATGAGTCCCCCCTTGAGCTCTTGTTACTCCTGTCAGTGTTTTGTGTCCAAATAGGGGTTCTAGAATTTAGTGCAGGACACATCCAAAATAGACAAACTACAGTATCAGAATGTTTTATGTGAATTCACCTTGTTGAGATCAGGGTATATGGTGGGGTAACTCAGTCAAGAGTCAGATCAAGCCCAGATTGTGTGAGTCTCACCATAAATGTAGCCTTGAGAAATCCTTGGGACTCAGAGAGGGTCTAGATGAGAGAACTATGGAATCTTAGCATAGATGGGGGACTGACCACCAGGAAGTCCTGGCTCAAGATCATTGTTCCAGAATTCTGCCTACAGGTGAGTTGGGGAGTGTAGGTAGGCTTGGAATCTGACCTGTTAGAGCTATCAGGGAAGAATGATTTATCAGCTATCTGAATCTCTTAGCTCATAGAACCAGTCAGTTTGGCCTGAGAGTCACAGTTAGGCTAGGTCACCTGGGCATGTCCTTCTGAGTCTCAGCATGGAAAGCACACCTGTGCAGGTGCTGAGGCCCTTAGCCAGCTGTTTTTTTCTGATGAGCTTATGAGACTTAACAAGAATGTCATGCTCCCCATGTGGAAGAATAGAGGACATAGGTGCTCCCAAAGACACTATGTCCTCTACATTAATTAAGTGTAGTTAATTCTTTCCTGCAGACAAGTAGTAACAAATGCTAATGATCTACACAGCTGGGTCCTTTTTCATACTTAAGGCTACATTGTAGACATTGCAACATTCATTCACCATGTGTGCTCTAACTGGGAACCTGAGGCACAGAAAACAATGGCTACACCAGGCTCCCACTGGCCACCGGTAGCAGATGTGAAACTTTAGCTATTGGTCTAGAGCCAGCTGCCCAGGGTCTCCACCCTGGAGGCCTTCTCAGGTGTCTGTGGAATGGGGAAGAGCTGTTTTTAGAGATGTTAATCTTGATCATCTCAGCTCAAAGGGACATTTTGTCCAGGAAGTGGAAACAAATGGACAGTTGGATTTGACTCTAGAACTGGGCCACCTGCCTCTGGAGAATTTCTGCAGACTTGTATGACTCCCCAGCCCAGGTGCTTGATAGGAAATTGTGTGCTTTCTTGTGTGCCACTGTCACTCCTGGAAGGTGAAGGACAGGGCTTTGCTATGTCCCTTCCAATAGATCCTACAACTAACACAGTGCTGTCTATGTTCAGGGAATCACTAATTTCAAACAGCTTTAACATCTGTTGTTCATCATCCTTCATTGTGCTCTTTAGAAGAGTAACCCTTGCAGGGATTGGCCTCGGTATTATTAACAATGGACTCATATGGAGAAAGTTAGAGCCCCAAATCACTAAGCCAGATCTGCTGACCACACCTGTCCCTTCCAGCCAGAGTTCCCACAAGTTCTTACTCTCTACCTTCTACCAGTCAGATCTGCCTCTGAAAACATCCACCCAGGAGTGCTGGAGAACTGGCTCAGTGGTTAAGGACACTGATTTTCTCTTATAGAAGCCCCAAGTTCTGTTCCCAACACACACATGGCAGCTCATAACTGAACTGTAATTCCATTTTCAGGGCATCCAACGCCTTGTTCCTGTTTCTGTGTATACTATACATGCTTGTGTTGCACAGATATACATGTGCCAAATAATCAAACACATTAAAAACTAAACATAAGAAAAGAACATGCCAAGTTTCAGCAAACATATCTGCATAGTCCTGACCTGTGAGAGACAGGGAGGGTATTACAGGACAAGGATAAAATAATGGTTCTGTTTCAAACTTGCCTGTAGCCCATACCTTTCACTCTTCTGTATTAGTTTTGAGACTCATTCTTTGCCCTTTGGGGGCCTATGGCTCATGCCAGTCACCATCAAACACCTGGGAAGAATGGTCAATGTTATGGGCCAGCTTGGGAGTGAGCTGAAAGCCAGAGGCACTCCTAGTCTTGTTTGTGAGATTTCTGTACACACAAGTTCTGAGTTCAGGTGGGGGTGTTTCTCAGGAAAGTTCAATGGAAAGTCTTGTTATGTCCTAAGTGGAGGCTAACTGGAACACAAAGCCTTGGAGGGTGCTGGCCTAGGCTAAGCTGTGGAAGTCAGTGGAGCTGGAGGAATACAGCACTGTGTTTTCTGGAGGCAGAGGGGATCAGGAGAAATACTGGGCCTCTGACTCCAGGTCTTGGGACTATACCTTCAAGCCCTGCAGCTCAGCTCACATGTGAGAAAGACCTTTTCTCCCACATGGCACAGGAGGCCCTCCTGTTATTTTTCTGTTGCCATCACTGGGGTTACACCCAAATCTACTGCTGTTTCAGCCAGTAGCTGCAGCTCCGCAGTTACTGGTCAGCTTCTCAGCGGCCTGGCGAGATTGGATCTGCCTCCTGCTGCTGCCTCCAAATGTAGTTTTGTTGTTCTATTTACCAATAAATCCCTATTGTTCTATTTACCAATAAATGTTTGAGATTCAGGGGCTGGGGTGAAAAATGTGCTAGCTCAGAAAGGTTGAGGAGCAACTAGCTGGCTTTCCCTTTCTACTGGTGTCACAGAAAGAGCATCTATTTGCTCTGCCAGAAGAAAAAAGACCACCACACTCAAAGTCACGTCCTACTACTTTCTGGGCGTCTGTCTTTCCATCTTCAAGACTCCCTGTGAGTCTCTATGATTACTTTCTGTCAGTTAGTTGCTGGCTCTGTCTCCTGGCCAAAGATTGATTTTATTTAATTAATATGAATGTAAACTTGAGTTTCACAATGTGATCAAATATCCAGTGACACCCACCACCTCTGGCCACTCAGGTCCTTCTGCATCTGCCTGTGAGTCATCTTCTGCCTGGTTCTCTAAGGGACTGAATTGGTGTGGAGTTTAGTGAGACCAATGCTTTGAAAGATTCCTTTTTAAGAACCAGAGGTCCCACACGGTGCCATCATCTCTCTGTTGTCTACACAGCACTGCTACCCATAGCCAACATCACAAGCAGAAGCTTCAACCCCATAGAGGGGAACATTAGCGAGTGTACCTGAGATTCAGTATACAACTTACCTATGGTGGTTAAAAGGTCAGAGCCCCTCACATGTTCATAGGGTGTGTGCGTCTGAAGGAAACATGATTCTTAGTTTATCCAGTGTCATAATGAATGACTTAACAATTTTATGAGTGTTGAGCCTGGAACATACTGAGTGCCAACAGAAATGACACAGTCAGCTGAATGTTAGCTGAGAGTAAATTTGATTCCTTCATGACTGCAACTACTAAACACATGGAGTAGAGCATTGGCCCTCAGTTCCTCTTGGGCTCATGACCCAAAGCCCTGACATTGGACACTTAGGGTGGAGATGGCATCCTATGCTGTCCCAAGAAAAACCTATCAGGCCTAGCCTTGGGTCAAGAAAGGGGTTTGGGAGACGCTACTCTTTGGTGAAGATCCAGGTTACTACCAGTGATGGGGGCATCTCAGACTCAGTCTTAGTGAACACATGAGAGTAAAGTTGTCTTTTTAATGTGTGTGCTGATGGTGACAGAAGCCATGACATTGTGTATGGTAGATTAGCACTCATCCACTAAACTACACCCCGATCTGTGGTTGGGTTCTATTTCACTGTGGTTGTGAGACAGCCCAGAGAGACTGTGGCCCTCTGCTGCCCAGGAGCTTCCTTTCCCTCAGTTGTCATCAGAAGTGGCTTTATTCTGTTCTCACCATGTGACCCTGATGCCCCATCAATAACACTTTAGACTCTTATTTCCAAACAGGAACAAACCTCTGCTTCTCATGCCATGAAGTCCCTCGCCTATTTATATAGTCCTAGCAGGCTTATAGATGGCTTATAGACCTCCAAAATCTTTATAAAAATTTGTTTTCCTGAACATTACTGTTAATAATAAGGACCTCATACTTGCTTTCTCCATAGCTCTACCACCAGTCTCAATAGGACAAAAGATGAGAAAATTACATTCTTTGCTGAGTGAATCTACACTAAACTTTAGGGTGGTGTCTTGGTTTTCTAGAGAGATGCAGGAGATGACTGTGTGGGTGCAATAAAATCTCAATCTGTTCCTAAGCCTCTAGATCTGGCCCCAAGTTATCTTCTCTCTCTGCTTCTTTGATTTCTCCCAGGTCTGGCCTGTAAGGTAGAGAGTTCTGGAAATTTTCAGGCAGTAGATGGGACATTCCAGGGAGAGGTAGGGACTTTGATGTCAATTAGAAGTCTTTCACTAATCCATGTTTTGGTATCCCCTCCTTTTCCTTTTTGTGACCATCATGACCTAGAAGGAACACTCAGGGCTTGGGAACATGCTCATAGTCACTTACCCCAAATGATGGGTGAAAATGTACCTTAGATGGTCAACAATAAGCAGCTCAGTGCTCTGCTCTCAGGTCTGTTACTATCTCACCTGGTGACTGACTCATCTCTGATGCCATTGTGGTTGGAAAGGGAGTGAAGGTACCTGGCAGGCCTGTTATGAATCAGAATAGGACATGTCATTAATTTCACTGTTCTTCTCAGGGGTGAAAAATGTCACTGATGGACACCAGCGAGTCCCTTGGTTGAGGATCAGGGAAGTGGAAAAGTGAACCTTAGGGTAGAATGCCTCTGAGCTAAGTCGTGGCTCTGAAGATCCAGGTGTGTGAAGCTGTGGGCAGAACCATATGTGATAGTCACAGACAGCAGTGATGGAAGCTCCCTGGCTGAACAGGGAGCTCCCTGTCCTACTTAGCCTCAACTTTCAAACGGTCCCAAAGTCACAGGGGTAGTGCAAGGAGAGTCAGTTGAATCTGTGTCTTTTCCAGGTCACTTTGTAGAAATCTGTGAAGGACTGTCTTGATTGTCTTAATTGATGTAGGAGGCCTGAGGCAACTGTGGCCAGTACTATCCCTTTGCAGATGGTCCTGGGCTGTCTGAGAAAGACAGGTAACTATGAGTCAAAGAGAGACAGAGACAGAGAGAGACAACAAGAGAGATAGAAAGACAGACAACAGACAGCAGAGAGACACACAGAGAGAAATAGGGACAGAGATAACAAGGGAGAGACAGAGATAGAAAGACAGACAGCAGACACACAGACACATGCAGAGACAGACAGAGAGAGACAGAATGATAGAGACAGAGAGACAGAGGCAAGAGAAAGACAGAGAGACAAAGAAGCAGATAGACAGAGAGAGAGAGAGAGAGAGAGAGAGAGAGAGAGAGAGAGAGAGAGAGAGAGAGAGAATCTTGTGGGGTATTCACCAGAGAAGATTGCTTGGACATGGGTTTGGTGGATCCGTGGTGTATTGCCAGCTACCTACACAGCTGTAGGAGTGGAGAGAATCCTTTGTAGATTCCTTTCTAAGCTGGTTCCAATACCCCTTTAGTTAGTTACCTCCTTTATCCACACAGTATAATTGGACTGGAACAAGGGGAAACTAACTGGTGGTGAAGGTTGTCTGGGTCTCTCAGATAGTCCAATGAATAGCCTGGAGGGCCCGTAAAGACTTGAGAAAGGAAAGGTTAAAGAATTCAGCGTATTGCTGGTCTCTGAACCTGGGAAACAGTGGGGGAGGCCTTTCAAATGTGCTCTCATAAGTGGGTAAATCTCTCCCTATGAGGGATGCAGTGAGCCAAAGCAAAGCAAAGGTGGCCTATCATCCTTTGCTGGACTCTGAGAGTTTTGTTAGTGTTAGAGTTTCTTCCTTCCTTCCTTCTTTTCTTTTTTCTTTTTTTCTGTTTCTTTTTCTTTCTTTATCTATCTTTCTCTCTCTCTTTCTATGTTTCTTTCTTCCCTTTTCTTCCTTTGTTTCTTTCTTTCTTTCTTCCTTTCCACCTGTTTAATCTTTTTACCTGGGCAGAACTCTGAGGTCTATGTGTACAATAAAGTAGTTAATCTGTTTCTAAAGCTTTAGCTTGAGAGATTTTGGCTATGAAATCCAGGCCATTGTAAGACTCCATGACTAGAGGTAGGCCAAATCAAGGGACCAGTTCCTGGAGGAGCTTTTAAGATACTGTTTGAGCAATTTTAGTCCAGGTGGTAAACACACTAGTTGCCATAGAAACTGGGTGGCCCATGCCCTTAATCCCAAGGCTTAGTTCAGGTGGTAAACACACTCGTTGCTATAGAAACTGGGTGGTCCATGCCTTTAATCACAAGGTGCACGACTTTAATACCAGCTCTAGAGAGGATTATAAAATGGGAGAAGACAGCTCTCAGACACAATCTCATTCTGAGATTACTGGAGGCAGGATCACAATTTTGGACTGAGTTCGAGATAAGAGCCAGTGGCTGATTGCTTTGCTTTTTGGGTTTTCAACCCCAAATGAACCACAATTTCTTTCCCTGAGTTTTTATTAATTGTGCTTCAGATATGTCATAGAGCATTTTCATGAATCCTAATTATGGGTTAAACTCCTTGTGTCTTTCGTTTCTTGGACAAACGGATGAAAAGGTTTTGAGACATCTAGAAGGTGTAGGGCTGGAAGTGAAGTCAGAGCTGTTTTACAGCCTCCGTTCAGTTTCTGTCCAGATTAGGGCCTCGGTGCCTGCCTTTGTACTGGTGTTTGGATGTCTCGCTGCTTCCACAAACTGGTATCCAAGTGCACCTAGGAACTCTTCAGCCTGTCTCTTAGTTTTGGAATCCGAAGGACGGCAGCAGTCCTACCCTGAGACAGGCTCCTTTGGCTTTCCATCAGCTGGTAGCCAAGATAGGTAGCCTCTGATGTACAAGTTGGACTCTCTTATCTGACATTTTGTAGCCCATAGTCTGTAATTCTTGCAGCAGTCCCTTAGTGGCTTTTCCCCCCCAAGACAGGATTTCTCTGTGTATCCCTGGCTGTCTGGAACTCACTATGTAAACCAGCCTGGCCTCGAACTCAGAGAGCCTCCTGCCTCTGCCTCCCAAGTGCTGGGATTAAAGGTGTGTGCCACTACTCCCCAGCCCTTAGTGGACCTTTTACAATCTATTTTCCCAGGGAATCTCTGTCAGAAGGGCAGGAAGTCTGCATTTAGCGTCTTTAAATCCTGGGGAAAACTAGTTCAGGTATGTGGCCCTCTGTAACCTCCCACTGAATCTGTTCATTTAAAAGCAAAGACGGATTGACTCACCCCTGCCAATGGGAGACCGAAGACTGCATTCTTCAGGTTGAACACAGTGCACACCAATTTCTCTGGGAGAATCAGACTCCTGAGAACCAAAGGTCCCAGGTTTCTTCATAGGCAGGAGAGGCATATTCCAGGGTGACTGGATGCCTGTCTCTCCAATACGGACTGCAGTTTTCCCTGTTGTTTCTAGGGTCATTGGGTATTCTTTAATCTGGATGAAGGTAGTAAATTGATGAGTTAAACAATTTCATTAGTTTGGTGTTGGGCCAGTCTGTGTCAGGGGTTAGTTTTTTCTGACAGAAGAAGAAATACCAAAATTTTGCTGGGTATCTGTAAGTCTAACTGCATCTCATCTTTCGAGAAGATGATGGTGGCTTTTAATTTATGCAAAGTTCTTTTTACAAACAGTTCTCTGTTGTTAAATACATTTAAGGTACCTCCAGAAACTGGAACCTACTTATATCTTTAAATTCTTTTAACACATACACACATGTTAACATATATATATATATATATATATATACATATACATATATATATTTGTGTGTGTGTTTCAACATATATGTCCATATATATTGTAATATCTGGGACCAACTGGTTATAAATAAAATATTTTCAGCAGTTGTCTTTAATCTGTACTTACTAAGAATTGTTTAGAGTCTCCTTGGTTAGTAGTGTTGGACAAAATAGAAAATTCCTTCTTTCCAGGCTACATTGCTTTACCCTATTTCTCCTGCCCAGTCTAGGGATTTTTTTTTACTTTATAAATATTTTTTTTTATAAGAGAATGATGTGCTTTGAGTTTTCCGATTGTACAGATCACCGGTTGAAAATGTAACATAAATCATGAAAGAGAAAGGAGTGCAACTTTCTCTTCTTCCAGGATCAGCCCAGGGTCCTTCTCCCCTTCCCCAGGGCTGCTTAGAGTAGATAAGGAGTGCAGGAAATGTTCACCTGGGGGAACTCTTTCCCCCTCCCTCTGTGCAGTTCGCTGAGATGGGGGGGCTGTGGATGAGAGGCCCAGCTTCAACTTACCTCTACACAGAGACAAACACTGACTCTGAACAGAACCAGCAACAAAACAAGCATTGCTCCTGCTCCTGGAGTGGGACAGGTAGAGGGTTTTGTTTTGTTTTGTTTCTCTGGGTGACCTGAAAAACCAAAAGGATTCAGGCCCCTAACAGGAGAGAATACAGTCTTAAACTGGATTGGAGGACTGTCTCACACCAGAGAAAGCCATTGGTAAATACAGGGAAACAAAACTGACAGAAACACATAGAAAGACACACAAAGGCATGCATCTGCACACACACGCGCGTGCACACACACTCGGGAACAGCACGTGGGCACAGAGTAAAAGCAATCAGTGGTGGCCATCACACATTCAAACACCTTAGCAGATAGAGGGATCCAGTGAAGTCTGACGTGGTTCCCAGACACGGGGTCAGTAGCTGTGTCCACCTGCTCCTATCTGTCCAAACAGAAGGTGCCTAAACTAGACTCACCCCTGGAGGTGACAGACCAGGTGACATTCTAATTTGTTTCCTTTTAAGGTGAAGATGTCAGACCCCTCTGAAATGTTAGGCAGTGATTGATCAAAGGGAACCCTGGGGACCTGGAACATCTCAAGTTGTGCACCCCCTAGGGGCCCCCTGAACACTGCTTACCTGGTTTCTTGCTGTCCTGTGTGTTCTTGATGCTCTAGGCATAGGCTAGAAATAGCAACAGGGTACAAAGAACAGAAGCCACCAGAGTAGAGGCAGGGCTTGTGGTCCCACAGATTTTTCTTGGCTTGATGTCCTGGAGGCCACCAAGGAAGCTGTAGTGATTGTACTTCACAGGGACTTCCCGACCTTGCCTCCCATCCCCTTAGATGGATGGCTGTCCCATTTTCTCACCATAGAAAGCAGGGACTTCAATGTTCTTGCTGCAGTGCCTGAGGTAGCAGGTGAAATGTTGTTCCTGTCCAGAAAGAACCCAAATAGACACCCTGATCTGGTAGGTCCCATCCCCACTGGGCAGGATGGTCCCAGGTCCAAAAGTTTGCTGTTGTACTGGCTTCCCATTCTGAAGCCAGGTCAGGGTGACCACAGGAGAATACAGATTAAAAACCTTGCATGTCAGGGTGATCCTCTTCCCTGGGTATATCTCACTGGTAACCATCACCTTTGGGTTACCTGAGAGAAGAAAAGTAAGTTAGTGAGGGTGAGGACCACTCTATCTCTTCATGGAGGGCTTGCCAGAAGAATCATCCTGTTCATATTTGCCTCCAGTCTCCCCTCCCTAGAGACCAGTTTCCAGTGGTTATAGAACTGTGGGAGGCTGGGACTCAGCTCCAATGGCTCCTGATGTTTTAGAGGGTCAGTCCCTTATTTACATGCTGATAAGATGGCATAGTGTCCCTGTTGTCATGGGCCCACAGTTCCTCTTTCCAATGCATGGTATAGATGATCAATAGGTGACAAGAGGCCAGAGGCTCAGTGTTATGGGGGCTACAAATTAAGCCTGGGTAGGATGTGCCTCTTTTCGAAGCCAGCTCCACAGTCTCTAGGGGACAAATGAGGAACTCTCTAAGTACAGTCAGCTGACTATGGTCCTGAATCTTTCATTCTGGAGTTGCCCCAAAACTGATGGCCAGTATCCTCCTTCCTCCACCGATGTCCCAGGCACCTTCTGATTTTCTGTCACAAGACTTAGTCAAAGCTTTAAGGCTCATATTTCAAGTCTCAGACATGTCCATTGTCATAGCACTAGAAAGGTGAGGACGGGAGGTGGGTGAGTTGGGGTGAGGGGCAGTATGAGACTGTTTTTTTAAAAAAAAAAGACAAGTGACAAAGAGGAACCCAATGTCCTTCCCTAGTGAGAATCCAGAAGCAAACCAGGTTTTAGGTGTCATCCTCTTAATATTTGGTGACAATTAACTCAATCTTGTATGCACAATGAAGTTCAAGACATGACTATATCAAACCTCTTGTAAAGTACCAGTGACATCTTCCACAAAAATGGGTTCTGTAGATTAACTAAAGAAACAGACTCAAGACAAACAAGTTCATGATAAAGATCAGAAGAGGATAGTGCTGTAGATTGGCTGAGTCAACCAAGTCAAGATAAGGGTCTGAGGGAGCCCATATGGCCCAACCATACAGAGTGCACAAAGGCTCTTAACCTTGTCTCTCTGCTTCCAGACATCTGGGTGGAAAATATCTCTCCCTTTGACGAGAGAACCCTTTGTCTTCAACATTCTTGGTTTCCCTGTTGCATACCTGTGAACACAGGACCTAAATGTCCCCTACCACTCTGTGTTTTAAGACTTACTTAATCAAGTAGCTTTGAACTTGATCTTTCTAAATCAAGACCAGAATGAGAGCAGAATGATCCTTGACCCCTGACACAGAACAGGTTATGAACCTGTCGGGGCCAGATTATACAGGTCCATATTTCTAATTGTATGGCAGTCAGAATTCTGAGCGACCTGGAAAGGCACAGTTTGCACTTGCCACACAGAAGGTGGTTGCCTAGCCTTTGATAGTGAGACAACCTGATGCCATCCAAAGCAAGTGGTCAGGATACACTAATGTTGTTCTGCTTCTTCTATTGTAATTTAGGAAGTCGTCTAGGAAAGAGGTGTTTTTTAGTATATGTGACAGAGCAGGCATAAGGTGTGGATAGGACCACAGCCATTCTCCCTGCTACTTAGGAAACAGAATGCTAATTAACTTCCCCCTCAGTTTACGTTTTGGTATAAAAGCTGTTTGTATAATAAACATGAGTGATTTTCAGGATGTGAATTCAGGATTTTATGAAGGATCCCTGAAAACTCCCCCTGATAAAGCCATGTGAGTTGTGTTTTTCATTTCCCACACTTCTACTAATTATGAGAAATAATTTATATCTGGACCAGAACCCAATATGTATCAACACCAGGTGCAGAGGTCTCCTATCCCAGCTCTCTGTCATGATGACTTCATTGAAGGGACAGGGTTCCACATATCTAGTTGTCTCAATTCTTCAAAGTGCAGAGCGCAGAAAGTGGAGGCAATGGAGTGAAATCTAAGAGTCCTGACATTGTAGGACTTAGAGCTATGGACTCATGTGAGGCATACCTATGCTTCCACACTTGAGGTGCTCAACAGAGGCCCTGGAAGAAATTTGTCACACTCAATCTGCCTAGGCTATGTGATGCTTGTCTGATTTAGTGAGAACTCAGTACTCATGCAGTCAGATTCAGTGAATGGACCCACCCACCAATAATCAGTACCTTTATCCATCATTTGGCTCCTCGAATAAGTCAAACACCTCTGGAGACGGTCAGGACATATGTGATACAGAAAAGTCTTAACTTCATCCAGCGAGGGGCCATGAATCTCCCAGAATGTCTTGAGTGTGCGTGCTGAAGGCATTGATGCTTTCCATGTGAGGATTTTCTCATCAAAACTGAGTAAGTTTTGCCCATCATAACCCAAGCGCCAGAAGCTTCTTGTATAGTTTCCTTGGATTTCACAGCCAAAAGTTGCCTGAAGGGCGTGAATGCCTGGCCATACCAGGCAGAGACTTGTCACCTTACTTTTCAAAGACCTTAGTTCCCATTGAACTTATCATGAATTGGATATGTCCCATGACCTCTCAGGAGTCAGGTCTCATATCCCTTATAGAAGCATCACTAGTTTACACAATCAGCCTAATTGTCTGTAGCCCCAAGCCTAACTTCAGGAACTAGAGTTGAATTGTGAGTTCCTGTCTCTGCTTGCTCACTCACCTCCACTGTGGTCCTTCTGGGTCATGATCTCAGCCAGCATCCTCTTGAGTTGCTCCCCCTTCTCCTGCATGTCCTCAGTCTGTGTTGCCCAGATATTAGCTCCTTCTTGTCTCTTTATCCTAGGCCCGTGGGACTCTTCTCTTCTCCTGTCCCCACAATAGTGTGGGAAGGGCCCATTATTGAGATATTCTCTGGCCATAAATTGTGTTTACTCAGACCACTTTGGAGACAAGACTATGAGGTCATAGAGCAGAATACGATCTTCTGAGGGAGGAAGAGAAATGTGACATAATTGATAAGTTGGTGGTTTCCGAGTCAACTATGCCTTGAGGAATTGAACTCAGACTCTATTGTGCTGCTGAATGAGTGTGAGAAGCCAGTGGAGTGCTTGTTATAGCATTAAAGAGAAAATGAGGGAAGAGAGTGAAAGAGCAAGAGTCAGAAGGAGAGATCATAGTAGAAAATTTTAAAATGGCCTTGTTGGTGTCTGAGGTTCTTGCTATCACTGGAGGCATGCTGGTGTAGGTGTCCCATGCTGTCACCAGGGGCCCCGGTGTTGTCTGTGCCATGGCTGCTGCTAGGGGCCATGTGTGTCTCTGTGATCCTACAGCAGCCAGGGTCTGATTCAATGTCTGTGGCATCTGAATGTTGTGTGGTTGCCTGGGTTTAATCAGCCACCTGGAACCATGCTGGTACCCAAGACCATCCATGCTGCAGCTGGTGACATTCAGATCTGAGTGGCTTGTGGTGTTGCCTGATGCAATGGTGATGTCTAGGCCAGTGTTGCAGCTGATGGCCCTATCTAGGTCTGTGGCCTTACTGCAGTCAGGGTCTTCATTGATGTCCAAGACTCCTGTTAATATGGAAGATCGTGTTGACACCTGAGGTATGGGGCCATGTTAACATCTGAGGGCACGCCACTGCCGGGGCTGATCTGATCTGAGTGGACTGCACTGCCACCTGTGGCAATGGTGACATCCAGACCCTACTGCTGCCAAGGATCATGTCTGGGTGTGTGGTCCAGCTACAGCTGGGGTCTGTGTTGATATCTGTGGTTGTGTCACCTCAGATTCCCCTAGAAACAATGCATGATGAAATCAGAAGGCCGTGCTGAGCTGGTACTACCCTTGTCTTGGCCTGTGAAAACTGCCCCTGCCCCTTTCTGGATATTACAGCAAGAGAGTTGGCCCTAGTCCTCATGGGAGACCTGGTCCTACACTTAGGAGTGATGGCCCCACCCCTCACCACAGTTGAGGGAGAAATGACCCTGCTGGCATAGGCATATGGGTGCTGGCTCCTCCCTGTTACCTGAAGCAGGCAACTTCCGTGGCACAGACTGACCAGCTCAACTACCATCCAGGCCTACAGCTTGGATTTGGGGTGGCTCACCCTAACATCTACCCTGCCTAGGGACCTGCTGGAGTGAAAGAAATGGACCTATAGGTTGATACCCACGTGATTTCCATGACTGCTGCAGACTATTCCAGAGAAATTTCAGTGAGGTTGTAGTGATGTTGGTGTATCAGAAACCAGAGGCCTTGAACCAGATCAATGACTCATTGCAAGGAACATTTATCTGCTAGCACAGATGATTGGGCAAAAGAATATACTATGCGATTCAAAATATTATAAAGAAATATTTCAAAAACCTCTACTCCATGATGCTGGAAAATCTAAAACAAACAAACAAACAAAAACCCCAATACATTTCTACATTCATTTAAACCACCAATGTTAAACCATGAAGAGATCAAGAACCTAAACTGAACCATAATAAAGGATAGAATGAAACAGTAATAAAAATCCTTTGGACAAAAGCAAATGAACAAACAAACAAGCACACCACCCACACACAAAATAAAACAACCCAAGCCCACATTCATTCACAGCAGAATTCCATCAGATTTTTAAAGAAGATCTACAATTAATATTTCTTTAAAAGAAATTTTATAAAAAGAGAAACATAAGGAACATTCTCAAACTTGATCTATGGCAGCATCACTCTCATACCCAAACCAGGTAAAGACACAACAAAACCCCCAAGTCACAAAACAATATTCCTAATGAACACAGATGCAATATCCTCAATAAAAGACTTGAAAACTGAATACAGGCACATATCAAGAACTTCCTCTACAATGATCAAGTTGGCTTTATCACAGAAATGCAGGAATGGTTTATCATATGTGAGTTAATAAATGCTATAAAGCATATTTATGGGTTTAAAAACAAAAAGTCACAGGATCATTTTCATAGTGACTGAAAAATCCTTTGAAAAAATCAATTATGTATATTAAAAATAGAAGAAATTATATGAAATATATGAAAGGACAAAGAATTTTTCTGGTGTGTTTGTGTGGGATTTCTCTCTGTATGCTGTGATTACCATTGGTTAATGAATAAAGAAACTGTCCTGGCCTCTGATAGGGCAAAAGTACAGAGCTAGGTAGGGAAAACTAGAGTGAATGCTGGGAGAAAGGAGGTGGAGTCAGAGAGACGCCATGGAGCTGCTGCTGGAGATAGACATGCTGAAGCACCACGACATCGTGGTGATGCACAGATTAATGGAGATGGGATAAATTAAGATGTAAGAGTTAGTCAATAAGAAGCTAGAGCAAATAGGTCAAGCAGTGATTTAATGAATACAGTTTCTGTGTGGTTATTTAGGTTTTGGGCGGCTGGGTGGCTGGGACTAACAAGCAGCCTGCTGCAACAGTGTAATGACACAAAGAAATAAGGAGCTAGAGCTAAGTGTGAGAATGTGTGTGGGGCTGTGAGTTCAGTGCCCATAACCACAGTGAAAAGCTGGATAGTATATAGGAAAGAAATTCAACAGAAGAAATGTGTCTGAAAGTTAGGACTTGTGATGGGATCTGGAATGGATCTGCGTGGACAGGCTCTATCATTGTGAGCAATATATGGTGGGGTGTGAAAGAGAGAGACAGAATGGTTCATGTCCTTTGGATAGAGGCAGATCTGAAGAGGTGAAGGCAATGAGGAGTGTGTTAAGGTCAGTGGCCTGCTTGCCACTCATGGCCACAGTGATATCTGGGCCTTAGCTGCTTGCAAGGCCTGTGTCTGTGCCCATGACCCTGCAACAGCCATGATCATATCTGTGATTCCTGTTACCACCAAAGCAGAGAGATTGGAATGCACAGATTTGGACCCGTCCCTCACTGACTGCAACACTAGGGAGAACTGGTCCTACCCCTACCAGCTGTAGCACTGGAGAGAGCAGGTCCCTGCACCTCTCCTGGGAAGCACTACAGAGCTAATAGTTGGCAGGATTCAGGTCCTCTGGCCCTGAGACCACGAGAGTGGGAAAGCTGATTCTGCCTCTCCCATCTGCCATGCGATGGCATGGGTAAAGGACGGATGCCATCTCATGCTTGCCCAGCACCACCTGTGGCAGATGAGAGACCTGGCCAAGGCCCTCTCTAACCTGGGGTCAAGGGAGAGCCCTTCACCTCACCTGGGCAAGACAATAGAGTTGATGGGCGTGTGCCTGAGAAATCTGGCCCAACCTCTCATTTGCAATATGGCGGTGTGGGCAAGGATGAGAAGCCCCTGACACACACCCCTCACAGCCTGTGGCAGATGGAAGAGCTGTCCCTGAGGTCATGAGAACCAGTGATCTGGCCTGACATCTCTCTGGCTACAGCACTGGGGAGATAAGGCCATGCACTTCCCCTGGGAAAAACAGTAGAACTCCCCTCTTAGTGGGGGCATGGGTGAGCCAGATCTGAGGGCAGTGAGAGTGAAAAGCTGGCCCCACTACTAGCCTGTCTTAGGGTGACATGGGTAGAGAAGAAGAGATGCCTTCCCTTACCCGTCATCCCTTGATGCCTACAGCAGGCGAGAGTACTGGCCCCTGATCCGTGAGAGTGAAACCCCTCACTGGCTGCAGTATGTGGAAGAGTGGTCCCTACAGTTTGCCTGGGCAATACAGTAGAGCTGTCTCTGGTGATGTTGGTGTTGGCAAGGCAGCCTAAGGGACATGAGAGATGGACAGAGGGCCCAGTCCTTTTATGCTTAATATATTTAAGCATATATATATATTGAGCTAGCCAGGGCAGAGCTGGAGAGGTCACCCTGGTATTCAGGATGAGGAGGATCTGGAAGGCTAAAATAGCCCAGCAACCACTCAGGCCCATAACCAGGATCATGAGTTGGCCCATCCCATCATTCACACCTATGATCTGCTGGAGCATGTGAAGGGGCCTTACAGACTTAAACCTAAGGTTGCAGGATCTCCATGATACAGGACAGCAACAGGTTGCCCAAGAGAAGCCCCAGTGAAAGCCCAGAGGCCTCGAAACCAGAGTAAATGACTCACTGCAATGAACCCTTTCAAGTAACGATATATTTATTCAATGAGTATGTGACCCACTTTGCCACACTACAAATTCCACCATGAGATTCTTCTTTTTTTTTTTTTTTTTTTTTTTTTTAGTTTTCTTTTCCTTTAAATTCTGTCTTGTTTTATTCTGGTGGGGCAATTGCAAGAATAGAGGGCAGAAAAGAATGGACTGGGAGATGAGTGGGCCCAATACATGATGTGAAATCCACAAATAATAAAAAGTTAAACAAACAGAAATCAACATTGTTATTCAAACTCTAGCCGAATATGGACAGTAGAGTTTGGGGGTACCACGACATGGTGAATCCAAAATAAACCTGAGACAATCTCCTGCACTCAACTGACTCCCTGCCCACACATGCCCAGACACTTCCCTTCTGCAACCCTTCCCCTCTTCTACTTCACTTGGTCCCCACACCCATCATGGCTCCTTTCTACCTCCTGGTGGAAGGAACACTACTTCTAATCATCTCCCTTATTGCTTGTTTTATTACATACCTCTTCTGTCTTTACCACCTCAAGAGCTTGCCTACCACCTCCACAGAGAGTAATAAGCCCCCCTCGTGACACACTGCACAAACTACTCACTTTACAAAAAAGTCTCATTGGCACTAACCCCTTACTCAGTGTTTTCTAGGGTGAGGGATATCCAGAATCCTTATCCTACTTTGGGCAGCTGAACCAGCGTTTACTGGAACCTTCCTATGGCCCACAGTACATGTAAGTCAGTTTTTGCAACAGGAAAACATGGAAATCTATTTCCTGCCATATACCTAGTATTATCAGGAGTTATCTTGAGCACAGCAAGTTCCCAGGAGCCTAAGACCACACTGCTAGCCTAGGACACCTAAGACCCCTTTCCCAAAGTCACACAGTGTCCCTTAGATACTGAAGTTCTCCTCACCACTCTCTGATACAGTTCTCCCCAGGAATCCCACCAGACTCATACTCTCCACACACGTCAGGTTCTCTCACACTCCCACTGCACCTCACAGCACAGGCACAGACCGAGTTCCCCTTTCTGTTCAGTCCTCACCTTCACAGAACACCAGAACTGGCCTCGGGTACAGCAGCAGGGTCAGGATTATGACATTCGGGAGCAATGCCAACCTCATTGGCCTGCGATCTTCTATTAAACAAAAGCTGGGAGTTTCCTGAGCAAGACTCAACCTTCTGTTGGTCATACCCACGTGCCTTCTATGGAAACTTTGAGTGTTAGTAGATGACTGGAGGTGGAGGAGATCATAGCACTGAGGATGCCTGTTGGGAGAAGGGGCAGCTGGTGCAGGTCTAGGGTGCTGTGGTGATATGGGAGGTCCTTCTGCCTATGTGTTGCTTTTATTGGTTAATGAATAAAGAAACTGCCTTGGCCTGTTGATAGGGCAGAACTTAGGTAGGCAGAGAAGATGAAACTAAAAAATGCTGGGAGGAAGAAGGTGGAGTCAGGGAGAAGCCATGGAGCCACCAGAGATAGACACGCTGAAATTTTGCTGGTAGGCCACAACCTCGTGGTGATGCACAGATTAATGGAGATGGGTTAAATTAAGATGTAAGAGTTAGCCAATAAGAAGCTAGAGCTAATGGGCCAAGCAATGATTTAATAAATACAATTTCTGTGTGTTTTTTTTTTTCGGGGGTGTGGGCAGCTGGGAAACAAACAAGCAGCCAAGTGGCCTCCATACAACAGTGTGGATGCTGAGGGTTTCTGATATGCCCTGGCAAATCTTCTCCTGTTCTGTATGGAAAGAGTGATACAGTTTCTTACAAAGTGTCTTTTGCACAATGTAACAAATAGAAAGTAATCATTTCCTGGCATTTTAGACAGGAATCTAGAAGTCACTGATTCTCTACCAACCAGAGCAGTCCCATCTCCAGACCAGTATTGAGACTCTAGCTTCCTGAATACATGCTCACACAGGGACCAGAAATCTCTGTGCTCTTAATAAACTCTACAGTGTAAATAAGGATGCAATAAAGAAATCACTGTAATGGCCATTCTATGAATTGGGGAGAGATTTTCATCTTAGATAAAAGAGAGAGAAAAACTCAAGGCATCTGGAAAAGTCTAGGATTGAGCAAGAAAGCAGCAGACTGGCCATGGTCGGGGCTAGAGGTAGAGAAATCATGCCTGTTATAAAGAGGATGTAGCTGATGGGTGTGAAGCTGTTGTAATTATTCAACCACTGGTAAGGCTGCACTTCCAGGTTATAAAGGCAGGCACGTGTGGATGGCGCATGACCCAAGTGCGCGCATGCGTGGTTACATCTACGTATGACTCAGCTAAAACCCTTGCATGCATGCGTGAGTCACCCATCTGCATCATCAGTGTATAACATAGTCGCGCCAACCCCCTGTGCACATATGCTAGGCAGCTTTTAAAAGCTGGACGTGCCACTTCTCTCTCTCTCTCTCTCTCTGCACAGCGATCCCCAGGCCTGTATGCACCCCCTCTAATAAACTCCTAAGTGGGTTTGTTTGTGTCCCGTGTGTCCTTCTCACTCGCGCCAGGTAATTCCAGCTGTGAACTGGACCAGCCTGGGACATAGGAGGTGAGAACTGGAGTATTTTGTTACAGCATGAAAGGGAAAAGGTTGGGAGAGGTAGAGTGAGAGACTAAAGTATAAAGAGATGAAAGGCCCGTGGGGAATAGAGTGACAGTGTGCATTTTGACAGAAACTAACACACTATGGCAGATCCCCAGCAGCACATACTGATTGTCAGTCAGTGCTGCTAGGAATCTAGTGCTAACCCAGCTCCATCCTGCATAACAGAGGTGATCACCCTTTGTGCCAAGTACTAAAGAGAAGATGAGAGCAAACCCATGGTGGGTAGCACTGCAGAAGCTAAACGTGTTTCATGCATGGAGGGTCTGGAGAAATGACTCAGTGCTTGCTGCTCTTGCAGAAGACTGGAGTTTGGTTCCTAGCTCCCACATTAGGTGGTTCACAACCTTCTGGAACTCCACCTCCAGGGGATGACTCCCATTTTTGGCCTCCACAGGCATCAGCACGTGTCACACACACAAATACACTCAGGCATACACTGTCACATGCACATAAACAAAAATCAAAAGAAATTTTAAAAGTGAAGGCTTGTCTTCTTCATCTTTCCATAGTTTCTTGGGGTTGAACTAGGGCGATCAACAAGCACTTTCTCTACTGAGTCATCTCACAGAGCCAAGAAGTTTGTGTTAGTCAGTTATCTGTTTCTCAGACAAAAGACTCGATGGGAATTCTACTGAAGAATGTTTATCAGCTGAAATTTAGGACTCAAGATGGATTGGAACCCGTCAGACAGGTAAAATATTTCTGTCTCCAGTCAAATTTACTTTTGAGGGTACATTGGTGCATTGTGGATTCTGAGTGACACTGATGCGTTAACACAGTTCATTGGGTGTACCAGATGCACCACTTTGATGGGGAACGTCTCCAATGTCTCCAAAGAAAATGTTATGAAAAGTGATGTAGAAACAGAAAATGTCAGCAGGCCCTTCAGGTGATTAATAAATTAACTCACTGCAGGGTCTGGTGGCCTAAGTCTTTAATCCTAGCACTCTGTGGGGTGGGGCGCAAAGGCAGGCAGATCTCAGTGAGTTCAAGACCAGCCTGGTCTACAAAGTGAGTTTCAGGGCAGTTAGGGCTGTTACACAGAGGAACCCTGTCTAAAACAACAACAATGATTAAAAAACAACAAAAACATTAACTCCCACTGAATGTGTTAGTGTGTTTCTATAACCCCAGCTGGGCCAGGAGGTTGACAGCTTTCAAGGCATCCTGGGCTACATAGAAGAAGCTGTGTTATAAACAACCAGGTGATGAGGAGCTGGCTTAATGCATAAGAGTTCTGGTTCTGCAAATAAGAACTGAGTTCTATTTTCCATCACCCATGTAAAAAGCAGAGCATGCCTGTGCACACCTGGAACCCCAGCTTTGAAGAGCAGAGGCAGGCAGTCCTGAAAACTCAAGGGCCAGACTGCTGAAATCATGAGTCTCAGGATCAGTGAGAGATTCTGTCTCAGGACGATAGAAGAAGATCCCTGCTGTCCATCCTGTGCAATACCCTGAGCACTCATGTGCTAACACACACACACACGCACACACACACACACGAATAAATTATTTCCCATTAAGAAAATTAATTATTGGGCTGAAGAGAAGGTTCTGTGGTTAAGAGCTCTGGTTGCTCTTCCAGAGATCCTGAGTTCAATTCCCAGCAACCAAATGGTGGCTCACAGCCATCTGTAATGGGATTTGATGCCCAGAAAGACAGAGCACTCATATCCATCCATCCATCCATCCATCCATCCATCCATCCATCCATCCATCCATCCATCCATACATCCATCCATCCATCCATCCATACATACATACATACATAGATAAATAAAATAAATAAATCTTTTTTTTTAAAGAAAGAAATTCTTCAAGTGAGGTGTGGTGGCCCATAACTTTAATCCTAGCACTGGGAGGCAGTATTAGGCTGATCTCTAAGTTCAAGGCAGATCTCTGAGTTCGAAGCCAGCCTGGTCTACAAAACAACTTTCAGGACAGCCAGAGCTACATAGTGAGAACATGTCTCAAAAATTCAAACAAACAAAAAAAGAAGAGTAGTTTCTTTCTCTTTTTTCCCCTGGTTTTTTTTTTTTTTTTTTTTTTTTTTGTAGACAGGGTTTCTCTGTGTAACAGTTCAGGATATTCTGGGACTTGCTCTGTAGACCATTTTTGCCTCGAACTCACAGAGATCTGTCTGTTTCTACCTCTCAAGTATTGGGATTAAAGTCATATACCACCACCAACCTGCCAAAAATTATTTCTTTTAAATGTTAAAATAATAGTTTTATAGAACTACCCCTGGGGTCAGGGAATGGAGGGAGGTTCTCAGCTGGGTGACTTGAAGCTGTCCTCTGACTGCAGCCCCCAGCTCCTCCCTGCAAACACCTGCCCAGATCCCTCCCTCTGTAACCCTCCCCCATACCACCATCCAGTTTGTCCCCTTTTGCATTCCTATCACTTCTTTTACTGCCAGTACTTTCTCTTCCCCTCCAGCTTCTTGTTTCCTCACATGACCCTCCCACTCTTAATCCCCTGAAGGATTAAGTCATTGTCCCCTGACAGGGTGCCCAGACCCTAATCAGGTTTTCTCAGGACACAGCATCCAGACCTCTGCTTTTGAGGTGCAGATAACTCACCAACCCTCTGTGTTTACCTTGAAGGCAGGGCGCACTAAAAGGACCACCCCCATTTGCTGGACACTCCCTGCACCATTTTCCAACAGAAGATACTCCACCCTTCCTCAGAAGTCCACTCACCCAGCTCTTGGAAAAAGAGCTTCTAGTTCTACAGAGGATTCATAACACATGACCCCAATAGTTACATGTCTTCCAGCTGGCAGCAAAACCTTCCCAATGTGTGACTACACTTCTTCAATCAGCCAGGGACGTGTGTTACAAAACCTGCTAGGCTCACTTAGTCTTCAGTTAGTTAAGCCTTTCTCCCTCCTCACTCCTGCATGAATTTTTCAAGCCATGTTCTCTCCCTTTCCATCTTTTTTCTCTCCATTTACTCTGTTCTTAAGCTTCTTGACTAGCTCCGTACCCTTCCTTTTCTGACAGGGAGGATCCCCTCCCAGCTCAAAACACACTCCTTGCACCTCACCCCCTGGGGAGAAGGCAGGACATTCCTGAATTCCCCAGGAACAGCTAGCTCTAAGATCAACAGTAGGACCAGGCTTTCATCCTGTCCCTAAAGGTTCCTCTGGCTAGCAAACCCCTCCCTTCCCTTCCTTAGTCCCCAGAGACTCTGAGAATGTCCTGGGTTGCTGTGGATTCCCAGATAACCCCTGTCTTACCTTTGAACGTTAGATGAGCAATTTGAGTCTGAATGTTTAAAAGACATTGATATCCCATACACCAACACATGCCTCCTAATATTTTATTTTTTTCTTTCTTTTTATCGTGCTATATGCCTCCTAATATTTTCAAAGGAGTCACCAACATAAATAGTTTGAGCATAATGCTAAATGTATGTTAAAGGATGTTAAAAGGGTTGAATTCTTGTGCCTTTTGTAATAAGCCTTGGGATAGCACCAAAGGGGAATTGTATTCAAGATGAGCATAGCCTAGCACGGTAATTAATTGCCTGAGTGTTAATAGATCTAAATAAACATTTTTTAAGACACCATATTCCCTGTAAGTGATTTTTAATTTTATTTCATTTTATCAGGATTAATCATAACCTAGAGGAGTAACACAGATATATATATAAAGCCAGCTAACTGATGTGTTGCTTGTACTGCATCCCTAGGTGCAATACCACTACTTCTAAAGCTTGTAATGAAGCTATATGTTTGCATCTATACATTTTGTATGTGCCTAAAGCCATAAACATATTAAAGCAAGCTGATTAACAAAACGGGCAGTTTACACTTGTCGGGACAGGGCCACCGTGGAAGGAGCTGCAGAAATTATAGCAGTGACTGTTGCAAAAACACTAGTTAAAATAAGACCTAAAAACCTTCCTTTTCTCTAGAAAGAACTTGATGTAGTGTCAGGAGAATCTGTTGTTCAAAATCACTTGTTGTATCATCAAGTGTCCCAGGGGCCTTATCCAAGGGAGGCTGTAGAAGCAAGAGAGGCTCTTATGAACAGAGGGACTTTACACAAATAGAGGGGATACAACTGATGCAAGCCATTTGGAAGTATCCCCCACCCTCTTAAATAGAGGAAATCCCGGTCAGCAACATACATGAAAGGTTAACACAAGCAATAAGTATAAACACAAAATGAAATCCATGTCATAACTGTTCATTTTCTCCATATGTCCCATCAATGCTCCCCCTGCCTGGGACTGTAGTCCACAGCCAAAGGTCTGGTTAAACCTTTCCCTCGGGAGACACTATGGCAGGGTGTAGGAAATGAGGGGTCCTAGAAAGATGCCTTCATCCAGACACCGTGGGCATCCTCAGGACAAGTCCACCAGTAGACCAGTACCTCAGACTGCAGGCTCAGAGGCACAGAGTTCTTTACAAGCCTGAAGCACAACACCCTAGGGGGAATTCCACTCTCAAACCAGGGCACCAGACTCACTGCATACTGGGAAATGTTCATCGGATGGGGTAACTTGTGGGTTATTAGAGATTGGAAATCTCAAGTGATAAATGAATTGATAATGTCTGAAAAACTATATATTCAACCTCTATCAGTCATAGACATAGCTGGTCACTCAGACTGGAAGGACATATCCCTACAGATGCACCAATGATAAATAGGAATGGTGGATGATATTCCAGTACAGTTAAAGAGAGCCGTGCCCATCTCATATGGAAAACACAGAGAACAGTGGTTCTCACCCTTCTTAATGCTGTGACCCTTTAATACTCCTCATGTTGTGGTGATCACCAGCCATAAAATTATCCTGTTGACACTTCATAACTGTAATTTTGCTAATGCTATGAATCATAATGCAAGTATGTGATATGCAAGATGTCTTATATGTGACCACAAAGGGGTCACGACCCACAGGTTGAGAACTAGTGAAGGACAGTTACCTCAGTCTGATCCTTACAACTATCATGTAATATTTTAAAAGCCAGATAATTCAAAATAAACCTCCATTTGACATATATTATAGTCATTTTTAAAAATTAATGAATTAATTTTGTTATGACCAGTTTCCTTCTCTCCTCTCCTCCTAGTCCCTCCCCCAACCCCCTTTTGCATTGGCCTCCTCTTCCATTTTTATTCAGGAAAGGACAGGCCTTCCATGGATATTAACAAAACATTGATATTGGCAATATCAAGCTGCAGTAAGACTAAGCACCTCCCCATGTATTAATACTGGGCAAGGGGACCCTGTATTAGGAGTAGGGTTCCAAAAGCCAACAAAAGATTTGGATACAGCTCCTGGTCTTACTGTTAGGAGTTCCAGAAGAGGACCAAGCTGTACAACTGTCCCATATATGCAGAGGGCCTATGTCAGTGCCACACAGGCTCCCTGGTTGTTGGTTCAGTCTCTGTGAACCTCAAGGAGCCCAGGTGAGTTAATTCTGTGGGTTTTCTTATGATGTCTTTGACCTCCCTGGCTTCTACACTCTTTTCTCCCCTCTTCAGCTTGATTCCTAGAGCTCTTCCTAGTGTTTGGCTGAGAGTCTCTGCATCTGTTTCTATTGGTTGCTGCATGAAGCCTCTCTGATGACAACTGGGCTAGGTGCTAATCTATGAGTACAGCAGAATATTGCTAGGCATCATTACAGTGACATGTTTTTCTATACTTGTGTATGGTTCTATCCTAGGTCTCTGGGCCATCCAGCCTCCTAACATTCTAGGTAGTGTCAGGGGTGGCCCCTCTCTTGGCATGAGTCTCAGGTTGGACTAGTCATTGGTTGGGCACTCCCACAATCTTTATGTCACCCTTACCCCAGCACATCCCATAGTCAGAATAGACTGTAGATTGAAGTTTATGCAGCTGGGTTGGTGTCCAGATACCTCTACTGGAAGTCTTACCTGGTCATAGGGTGTGGCCAGTTCAGGCTACATATCTACTATTGCTAGGAGTCTTGGCTGGGGTCATCCTTGTGGAATCCTGAAAGTTTCCCTTGTACCAGGTTTCTACCTGACCCTGAAATGACCCCCTTTCTGGCTGGTTCAGTACTCTCCCTTCAACCAACCCACACCTGATCCCCTACCCCAAACCCACCTTGATTTGACATACACTACAGCCAGCTTTTTATAATTGTTAATCTTAGAACTTAGAAACTAATATCATATATATTATTTTTAGTCTTATTCTTAAATATATTAAATACCTTACTCAGATCTTTGTAACTTATAAAAGTCTTTTAGTTTCATTCTGTAGCCATATATCCATTTAATCTTTATACATAAATTTTTTCCATTAAAATAATTCTATCTTTTTAGGATATTTTATTATTTAATACATATCTCCTTATTCTATAAGTATAAAAATACCTTAATTATTTTTTCAACCATTATAGTAGTATACATAGAAATCTCTTTTTTTAAAGAAAATTTGTTGGAAGGGCCTGTTCACCTCTTTTTACTGTTAAGGAGTAGTAACAGTTAATAAATTTTGTTGTGATAATTTCACAACAGGGAGGCAGGGGGATTGTAGTTCAACTTAGAAGATAGGGCAGAAATCCTGTACTGGATCTTTAAAGAACTATTTGAAATACAGATCTAAAGAGAACTTAGAGATGAAAATATCTTCAAAATCCTTTAAATGTTTGTATTTATGTATACACACACTGTCTCGCCCAGATGTTTCATGAATACCTTTGAGAGGACGTTTCCATGTTTGGATCCAGATGATGATTGGGATAGACATCATCATCTGGCAATGTGGCTTTCAGTCATCTCTTGGGCTACCAGGTCTCCCTCTGTATTGTTTGGCTGTTTGCTTTCTATGTATGTGGTGAAGAGACGGGGACATTTGTAGTTGGTCACAATCTGGACTTTGCCATGGGTATCCAGCCTGCTCTGGAGCCCATGTGTTTCATAGTGTATCTAAGAACACATGGGAAGTAGCACCATACATCCACCAGGGGGCGCTGCCTCCCAACAGTGGGGCAAGTTAACAGGTCCTGGATGGTGGCTCCGTGGGTCATTCCATTCTCCAGTAGGGCAAAATGGTGCTTATGTGACTACCTTTCTGGCTGTACAATTTACCTACCATTCCTGCCACCCTCTCCCACACCCTGCATGGATGCTCACCTGGTTTCTTGCTGTCCTGCTGCTCTAGGTGTGGGCTAGTAATACCACCAAGGTACAAAGAGCAGAAGCCACCAGAGCAGGAGCAGAGGAGGTGGTGCCACCGGTTTGCCTGGCTTGATGGTCTGGAGGTCATCATGAAAGTTGTAGTGATTGTGCTCCACAGAGGTCTCCCCGACCCTGCATCCCACGCCCCAAGGTGGACGATTGCCCTATTTTCTCACCAAGGACAGTAGGGGCCTCGATGTTACTGCTGCAGTGCCTCAGATGGCAGGTGAAATGTGGTTCTTGTCCAGGAAGAACCCAAATAGACATCCTGGTCTGGTAGGTCCCATCCCCGCTGGGCAGGATGGTCCCAGGCCCAAAGGTATGCTGCTTTACTGTCTTCCCATCCTGAAGCCAGGTCAGGGTGGCCACAGGAGGATATAGATTAAAAGCCCAACATGTCAGGGTGATCCTGCCCACTGGGTATCTCCTGCTGGTCACATTTATCTTCGGGGGACCTGAGAGAAGATTAAGTGAGTTAGTGAGGATTACGATCTCTCTATGTCAACATGGAGGGCCACCCAGAACTATCCAGTCATATTTGCCTTCAGCCTCTCCTCCCTAGAGGACACAGCTCCCAGTGGTTATAGAACTGTGGGAGGCTGGGGCTCAGCTCCAGTGATGCTCTTGAGGGTCCACCCCTCATTTACACTCTGTTGAGGAGAGGACATGGTATTTGTGCTGTCAGGGGCTAGCAGTTCCTTGTTCCAACACAGGGCATAGATGAACAAAAGTTACCAAGAGGCCAGAGGCTCAGTGTTATGGGGATTACAGGTACAACCTGAGTGGGATGAGTCTCTTTTCTATGACAAAGCCAGCTGGACAATCTCTAAGGGACAAGTGACGGACTCTCTAAGTACAGTCAGGTGACTGTGGTTGTGAGCCTTTGGTCCTGGAGTTTGCCCAAGACTGATGACCAATGTCTTCCTTCTTTCACAGAAGTTCCAGGGCACCTTTGCATCTTTGACTTAGCCAAAGCTTTAAATTTCATGTTTCAGATTCCAAAGCAAGTCAGACAAGTCCATAATCGTAGCACTAAGAAGGTGGAGGCAGGAGGTGGGTGAGTGGGGTTGAGGGGCATTATGAGGCTGTTTTTTTTTTTAAATGAAAGACAAAACCAAATAAAAATAGAAAACTTGACCTTTTCAATATTTTAGGTTCATTTACTTTATGTGTAGACATGTTTTGCCTGCATAAATGTATGTGTACCATGTGCACAACTAGTGCCCTTGGAAATCAGCAGAGGGCATTGGATGCCCTAGAACTGGAGTTACAAATGATTTTAAGCAACTATGTGACCTTTGCAAAAAAAAAGTAAGCTCTAAGCAACAGTCTGGCCTTGATCAGGTCACAGGATTTGGGTAGACTGCACTAGGACCTGCAGCAGAGCTCTGGGTTTGGATCTTCTCCTATTTTACCTCCCCATAAGGGTGGTTCTGAATCCAGCCATTCCCACCTAGTTCTCTACCCTCCTCCAGGTCAACCTCCACCAGAGAAGGAGACTATTGGAAAGAAGAGGCCTCTTCCTTTTGCATATGAGTGCCTTGTGTGAGATCCAGGCAATGTCTGGGAAACCCACCTTTCCTATTTGAGGGACCCAGCAATGACTCTGGAGTAGACCCTACACCCCAAACTTCTAGGCACCACCTTAGACTGTGCCATGATTATACACACCAGTGAGAACCAAGACTTCCATGGAAAATAGCCTCTTGGCCACAGGAATGTTCCCCTGAGTCCTGGGAACCATCCCTGGTGATAGTCCGTACCTGTGTCCATATGAGAGTTCCTCAAGGAATTCAGGAGTCTCTGGAGCTGAGCAGGACATATGCCCTCCAAGAAAGTCTTAACTTGATCAGCTCTGGGTGCATGTTTCTCCCAGAAGGTCTTGGTCTGCTGGGTGGATGGCATAGCCATTGTCCATGTGAGAGTCTTCTGGTTAAAGGTGAGGGCGTCCTGTCCATCATAGCCCAGGCGCCAGAAGCCTCCAGTGTTCCTGTTTCCATGAAGTTCACAGCCTAAGGTTACCTGGATGGTGTGAAGGCCTGGTCCACATCAGATAGGGATCTGTCATCTTCTTGTCCCTGGACCTCAGTTCCCAGTGGGGTTCAGGGCAGATAGGGGGGATGCTGTCATCCACCAAAGTGTGGGGCTCTTGTGCCTCTTAGGGAAGGACCACTGGTGTATTTAGTGAGTTTAGCCACACCCTACCCACACCCTGACTTCAGGAACCAGAACTGAATCTGTATGTACTGCACTCTGTCTACTTACCCCTGTCTTGGCCTTTCTGTCCTGTGACCTCAGCCAGTATCCTCCTGAGTTGCTCCTCCATCTTCCACAGGCCCTCAGTCTCTCTTGCCAGGGTCTCAGCTCCTGCATGTCCCTTGATCCTGGCCCTCAAAGCCTCTTCTCTCCTTCTGTCCCCCTTGTAGCGCAGGAAGAGCTCATCATCAACGTATCCATGGACCAGGAACTGGATCTCTCCAGACCTGACCAGATACAAGGTCATGAAGTAGTGAAGTGTGTGGGGTCCTGGGGAGACAAGTTCATGGGTTCCCACCATAAGCTATGCCTTGAGAGATTGAAACAGTCTATTCCATGCCTCAGTGTCTCGTAGGTGGATATGACAAACATGAGCTGTGCTCCCAAATAAATAAGCAAAAAAGTAATAAAAAGTTTAAGAAGGTAAACAGAACAAAAAAGAAAACAGAAAATCATTGAACTTAAAAAAAGAGTTATGAAAAAATTGTCAAGGCCTCTAAAGTATTTAGGAAATAAACCTCAGGGCTGGAGAGATAGCTCATTGATTAAGAGCACTGACTGCTCTAGAAGAGAAATGGTATTTGGTTCCCAGTAGCAACATGGTGGCTAACAACCCTCAATAATTCCAGTTCCAGGGAATTTGGCACCCTCCTGTGGCCTCTGGGAGTACTGCATGCATGTGTGGCATCCACACATATAAAAATACATTAGCAAAGTTGAAAGAAATAAACTTTTACTTGGGGGTGATTGCACATGTACTTGAGTGGCTGAAGCAGGAGGATAACAGGCTCTAGGATTACCATGGAGTGAAACATTGTCAGAGATGATCAAATAAAATCTCAAAAATAACCACTGAGATAACTAAAGTGGGCTTCACTGGTTTCTGGGATTTGATTGGTTTAATCTTCCAAATATCTGAACAATCTTATCTAAACTCTAGCAGAACATGGATGGTGGGAGGCCCCTAAGAATAATAACCTTGCCTACACCATCCTGAATCCTCCTGTGCACATGCATCCCCACACTGCACCATTCATTTGGTCCCTCACTTGGCATAATTCTCCTTCATCTCCATAGTGGGAGACAGACATGGCCACTCTAATACTGTGAGGAGCCAGAAAGATCCAAGATATCCTTAGAGGCCCTAATGGAAGGACAAAGGGAACTTTGGTCTTGTGTCCTTGTCTAGTAGTAGACATGACAGGGCTGGTCTGAAACTGAATCCAGTGCTTTGGAAATGAAGTTGAAGTTTCTGGGATCCCAACTCTTCCCTCTGGGCTGTGGTTATCAGTGCTAAGACAGTGTCTGCTGTATCCTGTGTTCTTTTTTCCAACATTGTCTGACTTACCTATCTGCTGATCTTTGCTATTTTTACCCTGTGAATAGTGAACAAGATGTTATACTTCTTAATAAACTTGATTGGCATAAGGCATCAGCTATGGCTTTTGTCTTATTTAGCTCCCCTTTTCTCTATTTCTCATTCCTGGTCCTCATACTCACCACCTTGCCATTCATGACTCTTATTCCTGCATGTTTGGTTCTAGTGGAGCCCAGATGTGGGGCCTGAGTATGGGAGAAATTATCAAGAATGAGTAGAGCCACAATAAATATATAGATTAAAAAGAGTGAGATTAGTGAACTACATGAAAATTGCAAATTAATTAATTAATTAATTAATTAATTAAAGATTAAAAAATAGGAAGAGATAAGCAGCCAGGAGTGAAACAGAGCAGCTGCATCCTAAAAAACATTTTTTTTCTTTAGATGATTCATTTTGTGATGTCTAAATCTCTCAGTTAGGGTTTCTATTGCTGCGATGAAACACTATGATCAGAAAGCAAGTTGGGGAAGAAAGGGTTTATTTGTTGTACACTTCCATATCGTTGTTCATCACTGAAGGAAGTCAGGACAAGAACTGCAGCAGTGCTAATGCAGAGACCATGGAGGGGTGCTGCTTACTGGCTTGCTCTCCATGGCTTGCTCAGTCTGCTTTCTTATAGAACCCTAGATCACTCACTGGCTTAGGGATGACCACACCCACAATGGTCTGGGCTCTCTGCCATCAATCACTAGTTAAGAAAATGCCTTACAGATGTATCTTACAGAGGCATTGTCTCACCTGAGGTTCCCTCCTTTCAGACAACTCTAGCTTATGTCAAGTTAACATAAAGCTAGCCAGCACACCAAAGACACTCCTTTTATGCTAGGCTACACCCACTAGCCATTTGTCTCTTACTGCTGCCCCTGGAAGACATGTTCCCATCAACCCTGACTTAGCGACCCCACCCAGAAATGTACAGCCATGACCATCTACTTGTTATGCTATGATTAACTGCTTTTTGATTTCTGTTTCCTGCTTATGCAGACATCCAAGGGCTGTTTTGTGGTTGCACTGACTGTAATGGATTATTAAAAATGCTGCAGGTCCCCAAGAGGTGGCAGCAGGCCATGCAGCAGCAGGCAGCGGGCCCTGAGAGCAGCCAGTCCCAGGCAGGGACGGCTGTCGGTCCCCGAGTGGTGGCTGGTCCAGGGCAGGGAGACACGCAGTGGTGGGCAAGAGACAGAGATATGGATAGGCACGCCATGCAGAGTGAGGTTGGATATTTATTCAGTGGGCTATGGAGGGGGAAGGGAGAAGGAGAAGAGCAGAGAGAGGGGCAGAGAGGCAGAGAGAGAGAGAGAGAGAGAGAGAGAGAGAGAGAGAGAGAGAGAAGTGGTGAAGGGAAGAAGGGCAGAAGTGGGGAGAGGCAGAAGCTGCCTCTTCGAGAGGGAGATGGAAGACAGGAGGAACTCAGGCTGGAAGCTGAAGATCAGCCTGTCTCAGCAGATGGGAAAGGGAGTGGGCATGGCTTGTCTCTTAAAGAGACAGAACAAATCATTATACTGACTACCTAGTCTTGGCAGAGTAGAGCAACCTTGGCTAGCTTTACTCAAGGTCTTCTTGCAGTTTTCACCTTTAAAAATCCTCCCCTCATCTGCTTCTCATGACAATCTCAAATTGGGCTCAGAGACTGTTGTCTTGACTGCAGTAGTCAATAAAATTTTAAATTATAATTGTATTGAATCTATGATCTTCCCTTGGTGGTGTCAAACTTCATAACCATTTGTTTTTGCATCTTTTATCTATTTTTTATTGTTTTTGCTAAACAATTAGAGGAATTCTTCAATTTCACTCTAAAAATCTGCCCTTGGCTCCCTAATGTAGGTTCTGTAAATTTAAAAACATGGGAAGATGTAGGTGAAAGTTTAAAGGCACAATATCACCTACAAGGGTGATGTGAGTTTCATGTTAATGTATTTGCACTGTGGAGTTAGACAGGAGATTGTTTAGACCCACAGTAGAAAATTGATCAAATTGTAATTCAACACTACAATAATTACAGTTGATTTACTCCAAAACAGACATGAGGTCAAAATATTAAAGTAAAAATTTAAAAAATAGCATGAAAGTCCTGAGAACAAGGAAGCCATGTCAATTACTGGATTGTTATTTTTGCTTTGTTGGACTCAACCATGATAAGCTTAATAGGGACAGACCCCCCAAAAGAAGTCCTTAACTTCCAACCGTTATCACCTGCCAGTGCAGGACCCAGTCATGATACGCTTAATGGAGGCCTGGGTCTCAGCAGTTTACCCCGAGGCAATACCTGGTTGCAGAAGGGACCACAAACTGAAATTATCCAGGCACCATCCAAGAACAGACCATCCAAAGGAAATTTCTAATGTTCCAACCATTGTAGATAGGATTACCTACCAGCACACATCACCAGGATACCCCTAGACAAATGTCAGCCAATCAGGGATACTGAAGCTTAGAAATCCCTCACCCCCACCTTTACTACTATAAAAACCCAACCCTAACTGAGCTAAGGGCTCTCTGATTATTCCAATACATTGGACACATGGAGAGACTGAGTTTGCTAACTTGTATAAAATAAAGGCTCTTTGCTTTTACATACAGGATTTGGTCTCCTTGTTGGTTTTGGGGGAACATCACGGATCTGGGCATAACAGCTTCATGATGCCTTGGAGGGTAAGGAGGAAGTTTCTTTTTTGATGATACGGTTTTAAAATCTGCTGAAATGTCTGCTATTCCTCTCGTGGAGCCAAGAGCCCCTCCTCTTTCATCAAACACGGGATCATTAAGTTCCCTGTTAAAGCCTTATGCTCTTTATTTGTGGAAGATGGAGGGGGCTGAGCCCCACGATAAAGCATTTTGAACAAAAAAGCCTGCTTGTTTTTTCCTGGGTTTTTCTCCACTACAGCAGGTGATTTTACGGTGAGAAAAAGAGGGGCGCAGTCGAAACAGGGAGGCTGTGGCTTCACAGACACAGAGCTCCTTGGAGCAGAGTCCCCTCCTGCCCTGCAATCTCCCACTAACTCAGACAAAATAAAAAATTTCCACATATCAAGTTTTATCACCTCAAACTTGGATACTAATTAGGCTAATAATCAGTCTACATGAAAACAGAACGATTGTTATTTCCAGATGTTTCCATCTGATTAGGTTCGGGCTAAGACGCTGACTCCGAAGCGTGGAATTTGGCCCTCCCACTTCAGAGTCAATCATGTTCTCTCAGTCTGTGCTTAACCTCCTTTCTGAGCCACACAGGCCCACTGGCACTGTGACAGGAAAAGGGAGGATATAACAGCCTAAGATCTTATGTACACAAGATTAAAGTTAAGACTCATCTGGTAGAGTTCCTGGGAGGTAACTCTTCTCCACCCCTATGATATGGGACAACCTAATCTTTTCTGTAACTGCTTCTCAAATAAAATTAGAACATCATTGTCAGGGACCAGGAAAGTTGGAATGCCAGCCACAGGCTGGAAGTGGGGCAGGGGACATTCTACTTCGCTGCCCAGATTCTGCAGGACCGCCTGGGGCTGGCGAAGTTCAGGCTGTTTTGGAGCAGCTTGTAATACCAGTCCAAAGTAGGGGCTCAAGCTGGTAGGCAGTGTTAGGAGACATGAGGAAATTACTTCGGAAGAATTCAATCGACTGGTTTCCTGGGGCTTTCAACAAGTCCAGAGCTCGCTGGTTTTGCAGTAACACCTGAATCTGGCACGCTGAAGGCTGTTTTGCAGCAGTGGGCCATCCACAGTTGCTCACTGGATGGTGTCTGTCAGCTGAGTGGGCATCTGCTGGGACTGGTGTAGACTAGAGACAGAAGGGTAAGTTCAGCAGCTTAGGGAAAATCTTTATCTTGGGTGCACACTTGAAACTTCCAGGGCTGTGGTCCTGATAGTTGGGAAGGTGGAAGGAATCCCAACACCAGTGAGGGGAGAGCCCAGTCTCAGGGATCAGCAGTAGGCACAGAGCTTAGGCTGTTGACTGACAGGAGAATGAATGTGGAGTCCCTTGACCTGTGACAGGTGGGTCCAAGTTGCGACTCCTGAAGTTACATGAATTTTTTAAAGTTTATGAACAAAGAGATAAGTTTTAGATGCATTAACATGACGGTTGTCTGTAATCTGCACTGAAATCCGCAGTGTACAAATATCAGTTAGCACATGTCTGTAAAGCAGATATGTTTTCACCACAATCGGAAGGACTTTCAATTCTATATTTAGAAAGCAACCAAAGGAAATTTAAAATTTTGAGCCTGTGACTATAATAGTAGCCAGTGCTTTCCCATGGCTAACCAATAACTTATAAGGGGTCCATTGACTAACTTTTGAAGTCCTTACATCATCCATCATTCTAAGCCTCATTTTTCACATACTTACATCACTTCCTTAGACTCTCATAATTTTTATAAACTTCCACGTAATCATTTACCACAAGGCATAGGTGTTGATCACTGAAAACGGTCATTGAAATCAAGCTCTTTTAAATAAAGATAATAAAAGATTAGCTAGTAATAGCAGCAAGATAGCTTGTGTTTGGCTTTACATTGGAATCTGTTTTGTGAGTACATCTCTTTCTGTGTGAAGCCCTCAGCATGGCAAATCTGTCTGTGCGCCTGCCTTGGTATCTCTACAAGGCCTGGTTTTACATCTGAAATGGGCTGACCAGGCAGCTGCAGCCTTTGCTGCTATTAGACTGGCAAAGCTACAGTTAGCCACCAGCCTCATCAGAGAGCTGAGAAGAATAACTTTGAGCAGGAAGTAGAATCCGAATGGCCTCTGTATCAGTGAAAAGACTTACCAGCTTCCTGGTCAGTTACCATAGGCTCCTCCGCGGTCATCTCCTCATCTTTATTGGGAGCAGAAGTCCTCAGTTTTTGGCTGTCATAGAGGACAGCATTAAATCTTTGGCAGTCACGCACTAAACAAAAGTTGAGTCCAAGTTACATACTAACATATGGTAGCAAATTAAGATTACCTATTGAATAAGTCAGTGTTCTATCACTACGACCACGACAATTATTTATAAAGGAAAGCATTTGGTTGGGACTCACAGTGTCAGAGGTTTAGCCCATTTACCATCATGGTGAGGAGCATATCACAAAGCAGGCAGGTGTGGTGCTCAAGAGACCCACAGGCAGCAGCAAGAGGGAGAAGTAGGTGTGGCTTGAGCCTTTGAAACCTCAATGTCCATACCCTCAGTGACACACTTCCTCCAACAAGGCCACACCTCCTAATCCTTTCAAACAGTGCCATTCCCTGGTGACCAAACATTCAGATTTATGAGCCTACAAGCATTCAAATCTATGAACCTATTGAGGCCGTTCTCATTTAAGTCACCGCACCTATGCCTAGATTTTTAAACTGTCAAACTTTTGTTGCAAGTTTTAAGCTTACTTTCCATTACAGATTTTACAGATTTTTCAATCACACTGAATGACTTTACAAATCCCAAAGTAAAAAGAGTTTACAAAACAGTCTTACAAATCTTGAGATAAAGTTCATACTTTAGCAAAAGCTTTAGAGATATGATGGAGGAGTATTCATAGAGTTAAATAAAATCAAGAAGAGGAACATGAGATAAGCTGTAGTGATCCCTCCTGGGAATAGTTTATAGCTGCTTTAGATCACATAGTGCCTTTTCCTGGGCTGTTCCACTTTTCTCTTCTCCATGTCACAGTCAGGTGGCCTGCCTGACCCAGGAAAGGGATTTCAGAGGAAGCTTTTAAACAAGCATCTTTAGTTTAGTTCTGTAGAGAGAGGGTTGTAACCCAATTCCAGAGTCATCTTTTTCATGAAATAAAACAGCATAAAACTATTTTGAAAAATATATCCAAACACCAAAGATATTTGAATCTCTGTAAAACTGAGTTTTGCAATGGGGTGGGGGGGGGAGAAAAAGATATCAAGGAAACCAAAGGAGACTCAGAGATAAAAGATTCTTGAGAGTGGAGAACAGAGAAAGTTTAGAGATAAGAGATTGTGGGGTCATTTGTTTGTGCAGTAGCAGAAGTTGTTGCAATCTGCAAGAATTTAGAAATCTAGAGTGCCATCTTTGGCCATTGATTGAGCTGTAATGAGGCTAAGTCATTTGCAATAAGACACAATGAAATCTCCAAAAAGAAGCAGATTAGAGAAGGAGGGAAAATAGTCAGAAAGAGGTGAAAGATTTCGGGGTGGGGGAGTCCCATGGCAGGTGAGGAATGAGGGTAGGAAACAGAATATGCCATGCAGAGAGAGCTTGGGTAAGGAGAGTTTATTTAGAGGGTATTGGGAGTGTATTAGGGAGAAGAGAAAGAGAGACAAAAAGAGTGATAGAAAGAGAGAGGGAAGAGGAGAGAAGGGAAGGGAGAGAGACAGAGCTGCCTCTTCAGAAGAATGGCAGAGAGAGGGGGGAAGAGGACCTAGTGAGCTGCCTCAGTGGGCAGAGGGGGAAAGAGAGAGAGAGAGAGAGAGAGAGAGAGAGAGAGAGAGAGAGAGAGACTGGTAAAGGGCAGAGCTTGTCTCTTAAAGGGACAGGGCACTGCCTGGATTCATCCTGCCAGGTGACAGGGGCAAGCCAGCTTAATTCTAACAACAGGAACTGTTCCAGAGGAAGGATCCCAATAAGCTTCAGGAGAAAACTGAGAGCATGTGGAGAAGGAAAGCAAGGATGTGAGAGAGAAAGCTAACTGTTCTGGTCACAAGAATTTCAATCCAGGATGTCCTCAAGTGGACTGAGAGAGAATTGTACCAAACCACAACTGAGAGGCATCCCTCTCCATGTGATGGAGACCCAGTAGGGTGAGAGAAGCTACCTGGCTCATCTGTATGACTTTTATAGAGTCAGAGTAAGAAGGAGGAAGAGAGTAGGTAGGCTCCAAGAGCCAACAGGGACAGAGCAGGAAACTTGAGGTGACACTTACTCAAGTACCAGGAGATAGTAGGTAGAAGGAAGACGTAGCTGAAGAGATGGATTCTGTAGGCAAGTATGGTGGGTGGCAGAAGCCAGCAAAAACAAACGACCCATATCTTAGGAGAGTCAAGTCAGTGGTTTGGTTCAGTTAGCAGAGGCTGCGCCCCTTGGAAAGTGGTTCAAAAGCTTCCTGGGTTTTGGCATCAGGTGTATAAATTGTCAACATGACTGTTCCATGATATGGATAAGGGGAAGTTTTTTTTTACTGTAGATATGAGAGAATGAACATCCACAGCAGAGAGAGAAAGTAGCAGGTTGAACATGGCCAGAAGAATGGACCTGACTGTTGGAGAAGCAGGTCAGGGAGGAAGGTGCAGAGAGAGAGAGAGAGAGAGAGAGAGAGAGAGAGAGAGAGAGAGAGAGAGAGAAGAGGGAGATAGAGAGCTGAAGACAAAGCCAAAATCACATGAGAATGAGTAGTGGAGGGGGGAGCTCATGAGCTGGAGGAGTGTAGGAGAAGAACAAGGATGACATTGACAGGCCTTTGAGATACTGAAGGAGTCCAGAGGCCAGCATGCACTTTGATGTGTGAATAGGCACCACAGATAACCATTCCTCCCTTCTGCAAGTGATAGAAAAATGGCTCCTTTTGGTAGAGGGGAACTGGCTTCAGAAGTTTTTGAAGAACTGGTGTGGGAAGTCCTTCTGCATATGTGTTGCTTTTATTGGCTAATAAAGAAGCTGGTTTTGGCCAATGATTTAACAGAATATAGCCAGGCTGGAAGATATATATATATATGGAGAAAGAGAGAGAGTAGGCAGAGTCAGGGAGAAACCATGTAGTTGCCACTGGAGACAGATGCACCAAACCTTGCCAGTAAGCCACAATCATGTGGCAATACACAGATTAATAGAAAGGGGTTAGTCAAAGATATAAGAGCTAGCAATATGATTAAGTCATTGGCTTAGCAGTGTTGTAACTAATATAGTTTCTGTGTTAACATTTTGGGTCAGTGCACCTGGGAATGAATAAATAGCTTCCCCCAACAAAGAACCTTTGTCTAATCACCAGAATTTGGGGAAATGAAATTTACTATGGACCTGACACCCTACTCTAGTCTTCATCTTTTAAAAACCTCTATTCTTTCAATTACCTGTGCACTCAGATTCCCTGAACTGAAAATGTTTGTGTTGTGATTTTAATGTTTTGTTTTATTTTTCATAATTTTTACAAATATATACAAACATTGATAAATTAACCTGCTCCCATCTTAGGCCTAAAACCCATCTTATAGTAAAACAAACTAGGTTCATTACTGTTTATGAGTAATCTGTTTCTCAAGGATTGGGCTATGCCCCACCTGTAACTTTAAATAAATGGTTCTGTACTGCCCGTTCCAGGAAACAACCACCATGATTTTGTTTCAAAAGGTTATGACCACCTGGCTTGACCATTTTATGACTGCCTTGTGATGGCCACCTTGTGATGGCCACCCTACAACCATGTCTTTGTTTCAGGATGTTGTTATGACCAGTTTATTATGCTTGTGTCCTGCTTCTGTAACCCCACCTGTTTGCCTGCCACATCCCGCATTTGGAAAGCTCCTACTCCTGAACTATTAAAATGCTTATGTTACCCATGTCCAAGCATGATCTCTTGAACCCTGCCTTTAGGGAGAGACAGTCCATGTGCATGAATAGAAAAGCTTGCTTTAATTAACTGCTTGCTTTAATAATTTTCTCCATGATGAATTGGGTCAGTTGTCTTTCTCTCACATCTGTCTGGTTAACAGTACTAAAAGGAGAGCTATGTCTTTGAGTTCAAAAGCAACAACAAAAATCAAAGGACAATTACAGCTGCTGCCACAGAAGAACTGCTGAGGTCGTTCTCCTGGGTCTTACTGTGTGAAGAGGCGATTGTTCCTAGTGAAAGGCACACTTTCCCAGTTGACAGTTGCTTTAGATTAGAATGACTTAAGTCTATGCCTTTAAATATGAAATAGCTATATATCTAAATGCAATCATCTAAAAGATTTTAAAGATGTATTTGACCTCTATGATCTCTTTAAATACAAACTAATAATCAAATGAGTTTTTAAAGGTCCAGTACAGGGCTTCTGCCATATCTTCTAAGTTAAACAACTACTCTTCCTATCTTAAGATAAAAAAGAATAGCTCTACCTATATGACTATAAAAAGATATGGTATTAAATAATAAAAATGTTATTAAGATAAAAGATAAACATTAATAAATAAAAATTATAAAAAGTAAATATTTTTTTAATAAATAAAAATTTATAGTAAACAGGATGGCTATGTTTAAAAATGGGTAGATAAAATCTTTTAAGAGTTAAAAAAGTCTGAGCATGTTGTTTAAGATATATAAAAATTATGAAAAGTCAGGGAAATATATCTAATATTAAAATTTCTAAGTTCTATGATTAACAATTATTAAAAAACTGACTTTAATGAACATCATATCAAGGTTTATTTTAAAACACCTGGCTTTCATGAAAGGGAAAAGAGAATTTTGTTTCTGTATCCTTGTCCAGGACCAGATTTGGCAAGGATGGTATAAGGCTGGAGGAAATCCTCTGAAGGAGTCAAGGTTGAAGTTTCTGGGGACCCAATGCCTCCCAGGGCTTACCATTGTAGGGTAAAAAGGGCCAGTGAAAAACATGCTGACCTTCAGACCAGAGCCAAGGAAACACACCTTGCCCCTAACCAAGTTCAAGACCTGAAATCCCACTGATCCCTGAGCTTGGCTCAGAGTCTGACCAGGATCTCCCCAGCAAAGTGTTTTCAGAGCTTTTGCTCTGGGGAAGGTTTCCTTAATGCAAGTGTAACAACTCTTTTCCAGTAGGAGAAGGGTTTACAGCTCTACTCTGCTCTGCTCCAGCAAAAGAAAGGTCATTACAACAAACCTCACTGAAAAGATTGGGAGGGAAAATTCCAGGAGAGTGGCTGCCTCTGTTATAGTGAAAAGCAGTGACAAACTGAACAGGATACAGGGCTCATATATAGTTTCTTGGGGGCAGAGCTTTCCAGCTCTGGAAAACCATTGGTCACCCCACTCCCACCAAGTTCCCAGGAGTCTGTGATTATACTACAAGGCTAGGTCAGCCAAAGACACTTCTTCCCAAAGTCACGGTGTCCTTTAAACATTAAAGTTCTTTCAAATGGATACCAGATATGCATCTTTCCAGGGATTCAACAAGATAACACATGTATGCACACACATATAACACCTACACAGACACACAGGCATGCACACACAGGCATGCACACACAGACACACAGAGATATAGACACAAACCTACTACACAGACACACAGATATACAAACTCAGACACACATAGAGACACACACACACACAAAGAGACATACAGACACACAGACATATACATAACACACAGACAGACACACACACACAAAGAGACATACAGACACACAGACATATACATAACACACAGACAGACACACACACACAGCTACAGACACGTACAGCAAACGGACACACACACCATACACCACACAGAAACACAGACACAAACATACGCAGAGACATACAGACACACAACACAAAGACACACACTCACACAGAAACACACACACACATAGACAGACATACATTCACACAGAAACACACAGAGACAAACACATACACAGGCACACAGAGACACACAGGAAGCATGAACACACACCATACAGACACACCCAACAGAAATGTACAGACACACACACAGGTACACACAGACACACACACACTCACAAACCACACAGACACATAGATGTATACACATAGAAACACACACAGAGACACACACTTACACCACACAGACACATATACACAGACACACACCAAGTTCCCTCATGCTATACCCCAAAGCACAGGGATAGAGTAAGTCCCTCTCTCTACCCAGTACTCACCTGCACAGATGCCCAACAAATCCTGCAGGATCAGTAACACTAGCAACAGCTGGGCTAGGGGTAGAGCTCTGGGTTCCAAGGACAGCATCATCTTCCTTTGCCTTTAAGAATAATCTGAGCTCACTTTACAGATTCAAAGCCAGGTAGGCTTGTCTTCCTACTTCCACCCACACCAGAATGGCAATGAGAAACCGCAAGTGTATCATGGGGCTCTTCAGGTGGAGGAGATCCTGAAAGGGCAGGTGACAATAGCTGGCTTGATGGAAGGGCAGATGGTGAAGTCTGGGGCTCAGTGGAAGTTGGGTGTAGCTGATGTGGTGAGGATGCTTTGGAGTCAGGCGACCCTGATTCAAATCCTGTACTGCTCCTCACTAAAGGCACTAAAACATTCCTTTACAGCTATCCCTACTACACTCTCTGCAATAAGCAGGAAGATTTCTTCTTCTTGATGTTTTCATCAGGAGTCTGGGATACATATAAACCCCCATCAACCAGAAACCTGGAATTACCCACACCATGTGTCAAGACTTCATATTTTCTCATGTTCACACAGGACTCAGAATTCTTGGAATTTCCCTTCTGCAACTACAAAAACAAATGATGTATGTATCTAATAACTTACTGAGAATTAATAAAGAAATCAAAGAAGGGAAAGTTTGAAAAATTTATGTGACTGTTGTTTGGGTTCAGCTATGCTGTTGCCTGGATCCAGTTTAGCCCCTGGGGCCAAGCTCACCACCCACTGCTGTTGAACAGAACCGGCCCAGCCTGGTCGTAAGTACTTTTAAAGCAGAACAATAAAGTGAAATATGTATATCCAGAAGAGACACAAGGGTAGTTCACATAATTTCTCACTAGTTTAGAAACTAAGGGAGGCGGCGCATGTCTTTAATTTCAGCACTTTTAAAAGAATTATTAATTAATTTATTTAAATCCTGGCTGCACAGAGGAGAGGGTGCCTGAACTGGCCTTGCCCCACTATCACATTGATGATTATCTCAAATATCACCATAGACTCTTCGTCTGGCGATGGATGGAGATAGAGATAGAGACATCCACATCAGAGCAATGGACTGAGCTCCCAAGGTCCAGTTGATGAGCAGAAGGAGGGAGAAGATGAGCAAGGAACTCAGGACCGCGAGGGGTTGGTCCACCCACTGAGACAGTGTGCCTGATCTAATGGGAGCTCACCAAAGCCAGCTGGACCGGGACTGAACGAGCATGTGATCAAACCAGACTCTCTGAATGTGGCTGCCAATGGGGGTAGACTGAGAAGCCATTGATAATGGCACTGGGACCTGTTTCTACTGCATGTATTGGCTTTTTGGGACCCTAGTCTATTTGGATGCACACCTTCCTAGGCTGGGATGGAGGGAGGAGGGCCTTGGACTTCCCACAGGGCAGGGTACTCTGCCCTCTCTTAAGATTGGAGGGGGAGGGAGGAGGGTGAGTGGGGGAGCAGGAGGGGAATGGGAGGAGGGGAGGAAGTGTAAATTTTTGAATGGAAAAATAAAAATAAATAAATCCTGGCTGCAGTTTCCCCTTCCTCCTCTCCCCTCAGTCCCTCCCCACTACCTCCCCTCTACCCACCCGCATACATTCCTCCTTCATTTCTACTAAGTGAAGAACCAGAGTTCCTCCATTTTGTCCTCCCCCTCCATCTTGTGTCTTGTGTAAGCTATATCCCATAAAACATTCCAGTCCCAGAAATGGCTAGGGGCAAAAGTAACAGGGTAGCCATCTGGAAAGTACACATAACTGCAGAATGTCCCCAACGAAAGGTTAGACGATAAGGAAACTTGACAAGCAACAAGCGAAGTTTGAAAATAACATTTCTGAAAAGTCCCTAGACTCAGTATTGAACCCGTCACCCCACACCCTGCTAATGTAACTTTTCTGGTTTTTGACTTTAAATAATGCCCTCTAGAAGGGCAGGGTACCTCATCTTGCCACTGCTGTGCCAATTGCTTTGGCAAAGTCCCTGCCTGTTTGTATTGTGCACACAATAATCCTTGCTTTGCATTTCAGTGAGTCAGTCTCTCTGGTAGTCTTTTGGGGTCCTCATGGAGTGGATATAACATTAAGAAAAGGGCAGTGCTCCCACAGATATCAACAAAACATGACACATAAAGTTTCAGTTAAGACTAAGCACCTCCCTTTGTACTAAGGCTGAGCAAGGTAACCCAGCATGAAGAGTAGGGGCCCAAAAGCCTTTAAAAGAGTCTGAGACAGGCCCTGTTCCCACTGTTAGGAGTCCCGCAAGAATACACAATAAGGACTGACATTGAAGGGGTCAGAGAACACATAGAATAGATCAAAGGGACCTTGGTATGAGGAACTTTTCCTATCCCACAAATAATGCTTGTATACAATCAATAAATATGCTCTGGATGGGGGTTCAAGGTTCAGTTCACAGAAACTGTTCCTCCCTGTTGCCAGAGAGTTTAAAACTCTCCTTCTTTGGACATGATGTGCAACACAGACCCCAACACTTTTACATAGATGATGGGATTTAAACTCAGGCCCTCTGCTTGGCCAGCCATGTTGTTTTCTCCCACAGTTCTTCAAAATGGGTGGCTTTTGAGGTGAGTGCTGTGATCAATTTCATTATTAGAGTTTGTGTGGCCTTCTGACAGGGATAGGGGATCCCACACCATCATCAAACTCTCAAACAGATCACAACCCAGGACAGATTAGAACAGTGACAGGTCCCCTTTAAAGGGCTTTCCCTCTTTGAGGCAGTCTGGGTTTCTGTGAGATCAGAGAGCAGAGCTTCCTCTAACAGAACTGTGAGGAGAGAGGACAGGACTGCTCCGCTGAGTGCGACTGACAGCCCACAGCATGTTATCATTGTGCAATCTAGGTCATGATGTAATGTCCACTCTTCCTGTGACTGCAGCAATGACTAGTGATTGTAGATACAGAGTTGGCTCTGAACCACAAGCACTGCCCTCTGTCCCTGCAGACTGATGCTGCTGATATCCTGGAATCCTGCAGCCCCAGATATGCTGGGTCCTGTGTTAGGGTGTAGCAAAATGGAGAACAGCATAACTTTCTGATATAAAGGAGTGTGACAATGTCTGACTTTATCCAGTAAGCCTCAGGCACAGAACAGGAGCTGCCCAGCAATTTAAGCTCCTTCCTCAACTATAGTTTGAAAGAATCCTCTGTTCCATGCTGTAGAACACAAGTACTTGTCATCCTTATCCAGGCTGGCTGTAAACTTTGGTGGCCCACTGAGGGGAGGAAACTCAATTATCTAGATGCAATACTGATGGCTTCATAGAACAGAGCTACTACTTAAGGAATAAATATTGATTTCATTTCCTCCCCCTTGGGATTTGCCTGGTGGAAACTGCTGTACCCTAGGCTTCCAGTATGACAAAGATGAGGGATTATAGTGGTAGCATTCCAAAAAACAAAAGCCTGGACCAAGGACACTTTGGCTGTACTTCCACCCTGGAGTATAGAAGAGAGGGTGGAAATATTGTAAGTGATTCAGAAAGTCTGCTTTGAGACTGTATCTTCTAGACATGTCAGAGAAACTGCACCCATGAAAGCTCTACAATATTGCTCTCCAAATAAGACCTGAACAAGGATACCTCCAGCTTACCTCAACATGTATGGGATAAATCTCACAGGGTCCAACCCCTAGATGAAGGGCTACAAGCAACTGATGACTGATTAGAGAGGGAGAATTAGACTTCCACAGGGAGGAGACTCCTTATTGGTTATTCAATATCAAGTGGTCAGCCCTAGAAACATTCAAGCAACACTAAACAGACTGAAGCTGTTATATTTATATATGTATACAAAAATAGGGGGAATTGATGATGGGAAGGCTTAAGAAAGAAAGGGTGGAGAGATAGAGAAAATGGGAAGCTGATATGAGGGTAAAAGGGTATTAAAAAGCCATATGGTCAACCTACTAGGTGCCTTAAATAAAACTGCCTCTTCCTCTCATAGCAATTATCAATTGACAGTTCTGAGCTAGGGTGGGATATCATGCCTACCCTCTCTATTTTGGTATTTTGATTGACTTGCGGTTATATGCAAAAGTGCCCCACTGAGTCCAGAAAAAGATTGTTTCCTTTTAGTAATCGACTGTCTTTGGGTGTTACAACTTTCACCACTTAGTCCATAATTTGGGTAAGTGGGGAGGGAGTGATGGATCTAGGAGGAGTTAGGTAAGAGAATTAATGCGATTATTATATATTTTTACAATTAAAAATGATAAAAATGGAAGAGAGAGAAAAGAAGGGAAAGCTCTATATAAACCTACAATCTCGTAAACAAATTTAAAAGTTGGAAGGGAAGTACCCTACATGGCTAGAAAAAGTTCTCCTTGAAGTGATTGATTATTGAACAAAAACTTCAGTGGCAGGAGTAGGATTGCTCATGATCTGTTGATAGAGAGCCCCTGTGGGCTCAAGAATCAACACAGGCTCTTGTCCCTGATCTTGGTTGCCCATCAGAACTAGGTGCTAACACCTGATTGCTGAAGATATCACATTCATATTCACATGATACAGAGCCCTGAAGATGGAGTTGTGTTGGATGTCTCCTTCCTGCCTGGTAGCTTTCATTGTGTCAGAAGATGCTGTGCAGGCTGTTGGGGGAGAAGAGTCTTACCCAACTGTGAATCTAACTATGATATCAACCTGCCAGGAAAGATGAGCAATAGTGGCACAGATGTTATGTGGGAAACCAACAGCTCTCTGATTGGACTGGAGGTCCACTCCATAGGAGCAATTCCATATTTGGAGTCATAAACACATTCAAAATCCCATGGCATAGAAGGTCATAAGACCTAGGGGTGTGATGTGTGTGCATGATTACTTCTGTTGTTCGGTCAAATTCACAAAGCATTGGACCACTTTCTAAATAAGCACGTTTATACACTCAGACAGTAAACACCCTTGGCTTTGATCAGAGTGTCTCCCCTTCGGTTGAACTGCAATGATGGCAGAGAAGAATGAGCAATACAAGGTGCTGAGAACTAAGGGTTGTTTAGGGCTCAGCACTAGATAAAACACTTATGCCTTACTCCTAGGCTCAGTAAATCTTGCAAAAGAGGGGATAGAAAGATTGTAAGAGCTGGAAGACAGGGAGAAGCACCACAGTATGTCATCTTCTATGCAATAAACAGTCACTGCAAGCACAAACTTACAATTCTGGATCACTGTGCCGGGTCTGCACAAGAATGGGCCTTTCAGCGGCCAGGAAGGCATGGAAGATGAACTGAGGGGGTTCTTTCTCTCACTTCTGAATTGTTCCTTTGGATAAATTTGTGGGAAGGCAGAATCAGTGCCTTCAGCTGTGTGTCACTGGTGACCCAATCAGGCTACAGTGAACAGTCCCAATGCAATGGTCATACAGATGCATCAGATTAAACTAAGTAGGCCATACAACAAAGCCCTGAGTCATGAACATAGGAAAGGGACAAGTAGGGAGGAGGAGGTGTTTATTGGGATAGGAGGGAGATTAGCAAGAGCAGAGGAAGGATTAGCAAGAATGCATTATCTATATGTGTGAAACCATCAAAGAACCAATTCAATAATAACAATAATAATAAAAGAGAAATAGTGGAAAGTATTCTCCAAATGGTTGATTACGAACTGTCATATTCTGAGATGACTTGAAGCTCTGCTCTTCAAGATGGTCTAGAGGAAATCAGATCTGTCTGAGAACTGGTAGGGTGAGGCTCCTGTATAGAGAGGGATATGAGGAGGTATAGGGTGGGAGACAGAGACACATGGAGTGTCTTATAGCTACCCAGGTATAGGAATGTGGGTCCTCAGCAAGTCTACATTCACGGGGTAGGGCTCAGACACCCATGCTCTTTTCCTGCTTTCTCCTACCCCCTGGACTGCAATAGAAAACTTACCTGGGCACAGATTGTGAAGATGGGGGAGGATCTGCAATTGGACTTCATGCCTGGGATCTTGAACCTAACAATCCCCTGATTCTTGGAAGCTGGGGATTCCAGGCAGCAATGCTGAAAACAGGGCCAGTAGATGCAGCCAGGGCCACAGAGGCTGGTGCCATTCAGGGGCAGGATAGTATCATTGTCACAGCACTGCTCGAAGTGGTTGTAAATATGATCCCCACATCTAGATGCTGGCTGGCACAGCAATGGTTCAGTATCTGGGAAGAGTCACAGCTGAATGACCTACCCAGAACAGCCTAGGACCCCATCCACAGCCCATTCCCTTCCCCCTCACCGTATGGTCCATTCTTACCTGTGGATGTTACCAAGTGCAGGGATGTAGAAACCAGGACTGCAGCTGAGAAAGAGAAGGGAAGGAAGGATGCTGCAGCTAGCAGGCAAGGGTGGAGGCCAAAAGATGGTGCTACTGAGTCATTTGAGGCTAATAGTTCAGGGTGGATTTGATATTAATAGGAGTCCTAGGAGAGGAATGATAAGTAAGGAAAAGCAGGGAGGGCTCCAAGAAGAGGGTGATTGAAAGTCACAGACTTGGAAATTCCACCATAGTCAGAGAGTCCAGTAAGGATGCTTGACAGGAACAGGGTGGTGTTTGTGCCGGTTGGGATGGGGAGGGTGTATCTGGGGTGGAGCTCAGAACAGAACAAGTAAGAAATATGTGAATTTGATGTTCAGAGGTAAAGGATGAGTATCATAATGCCTATGTCTCCTTACCAAAGATCCTCGTCACCATGATTCTGTTTCTGCTGCAGAAGAGCAGGAGGTAGAGAAGGAGGAGCAGAAGTAAAGATTCTGGGACTTTGAGCTGTTATTTAAACACCAAGTGAAAGGGGGTGGGGTAGGAAGCTTAATAGACTGTGTGTGTGAACTGTGGGAACAGCTCAGTGTAGTAATAAGGCACACGGGCTGCGTTCCCGGCGCCGGGCCCCTTGTGCCATCTGGCTCCCAGTGTGTACCCGAAATAATTACACGGAAACTGTATTCATTTAAATACTGCCTGGATCATTAGCTCTAGCCCCTTATTGGCTAACTCTCACATATTATTTTAGCCCATCTCCATTAATGTGTATCGCCATTTGAGTGGTGGCTTACCGGCATGAGTCTAACCGGTGTCCATCTTGTGCTGGAGAAGCATGGCCTCTGCTACACTGCCTTCTCTCTCACAGCATTCCATTCTATCTACTCCGCCCACCTAAGGGCTGTCCTACCAAAAGGCCAAGGCAGTTTTCCTTATTTAACCAATGAGGGCAATATACAAACAGAAGACCCTCCTACACCAGCTCAGCAACCTGCTTATCTAATATCTGTTTTTATGTGAAGATTATCCAAAACTTTCTAGTGTTCTGACTCAGGAGAGCAACTTTTGGAATATAAGAGAGGAGAATCCTACCAGAAGAGATAGTCCCTCACCTGTGTGCAGTCTGTTTTCCAAACACTGGTAGTTTCTAGGCTTTTCATATGCCACACTTTGGAAGTTTTAAGGGTTCCCCACCCTCATGTCTGTTCAACCCTGAATTTTGTAGTTTCAGGAAATACCCCTGGGAATCACAGAACAGATGGAAAGACAGCACTTCTGTCGGCTTGCTTTACCATGTGTTACACTCTTGTTTTACTGTCTCTCCACCATGATTGAGTGTAGTGTAAATTTGGTTTTGACATTAACAGTGTATCCCTTGCTCTTTTTTGTCCCTGGGAGCTACAGTAAATCCAGAAGAGGCTGAAGAAATATGGACAGAGTTTCAATGCTAAGGTGTCCAACCTTCTGATGATTCTGGGAGAAGAATTGTCCACAGCCACACATTCAATCCCAAAACAGTTACAGAGGCTGATGAGAATAAAAAGTTCTGTGCCAAGAAGTGCTTCATACTTGCAACATTTGCTTAGGCAGGTAGATACTGCCCCAAAGCAATGATGTAAATGAGGCATGGGTGTGAGGCAGGTATATTTATCTCTTAATGACAAGACCCCATGAGTCTTGTAGATTCATTAGTGAAATGTTCTTGAAGTCGATGTCATATTTCAGCTTATGTATTCCATCTTGAAATCAGAAGGAAACATGGGTATGTCAACAGAAATGAAATCACAAATATACCAAAGTATTATTGCCCCTAAAATCTTTAAATCTGTTTTCAAGTTCTTGCACCAAATCAAGAATAAGACTATAGATTTTTCACTGTGCACAAGACTATGTTTAGCTCAAGTTTAGAGTAATGCTCAAAATTGGTTGCCTTAGTCTGAACATTCATAATTTAAGCTTTTAGAATGCTGTTGTGATTTTTAAACATTGGGCTGATAAGTTGGTTTTACCTTGAAGATGCAAATTTGACTCATTTAAATGAGCAGTTGTAACCACTAAAAATGCCAGAGCTATAAGCTAGAGCTTTCATTAAGTTCTAGAACAAATTTTGGTTTTGATACCATAAATGACTTGGTAAGGCACCGAAAATCATAAAACCCTTTTAACATTCAGCTTTGACTTAGCTACTTTATTTCCAGTAGTTAAATGTGTTGCTGAGGCCAGCACCCATCCATTAAAAACATTCTATCCTGAGTGAGGTAACCCAAACCCAGAAAGATGATTATGGTATGTACTCACTCATTAGTGGACCCTAGCTATAAAATAAAGGTCACCAAACACTTAGCTCGCAAGCCCAGAGAAGCTGAATACCTAGGTGAACCCAAGGAAAGCATACACAGAACCTCCTGGAAATTGGAAGCAAACAGGATCA